>NIVC01000630.1:425000-502121 GCA_002269645.1 Macrostomum lignano
GAGAGAGAGAGGGAGGGAGAGATCTCAGGGAGATCAGATCTCAGAAAGTATCTCCCTCTCTCCCTTTCTTCCTCTCTCCTTCTCCTTTCTACCCCTAGAGATGTAAGGGGAAAAGGAGAGGTAATGGGAGAGAGGGGGTCCCTGTCACTGAGTCCCTTATCACAGCAAAGAGTGCAAGGTGTGTACTTGTAGGAGTATATCAACGAGCGAAATGAATCGTAAAGTATTTTCTACGCTGTGAAAGTGAAATTTAGGGCAATAACCACCAATCTAGTGCATCCCCTTCGGAGTGGCGAATAAGCAAGGGACGAAGATTCTTTATGTGAATCCTATTTGTCTTGACATCTTAGCAATCCCCCGTAAGCCTTGACATCTCATCAATTACCCCTGAAGCCTTTAACTCGCAGCAACCCTCCCTCAATACATCTCAGCAACAATTCCCCCTCAAGACTTGACATCTCAGCAATTCCCCCTCAAGCATTGACATCTCAGCAATTCCCCCTCAAGCCTTAACATCTCAGCAATTCCCCCTCAAGCCTTGACATCTCAGCAATTCCCCCTCAAGACTTGACATCTCAGCGATTTCCCCTCAAGCCTTGACATCTCAGCGATTTCCCCTCAAGCCTTGACATCTCAGCGATTTCCCCTCAAGCCTTGACATCTCAGCGATCCCCCCTCAAGCCTTGACATCTCAGCAATCCCCCCTCAAGCCGTGACATCTCAGCGATTCCCCCTCAAGCCTTGACATCTCAGCAATCCCCCCTCAAGCCTTGACATCTCAGCGATTCCCCCTCAAGCCGTGACATCTCAGCAATTCCCCCTCAAGCCGTGACATCTCAGCAATTCTCCCTCAAGCCTTGACATCTCAGCTAGAGTTGAGCCAGACCGACGTTGTATCCTTTTTAGATTAGGGCCTATTGCTAAGCCTAAAGCTTGCACTGTTGACACCCTGCCATTTAGCCACTTGAGCTTGAGCAAAAACGTGCTCACCTTGTTCTGTAGGCCGGATCCTCCTCCCTGACGTGAATAAGTCGTCCGCCGACAATTTTCGGTCGAATTACTGGCGAATAAAAGTTCCCATAGGGCGACTCTTTGTGCAGCAGATTGGCGTCCTGAATGTGCTTCCGTCGTGCCAGGGAACCCTGCAGAGGTTTTTAAATTTATATAATGGTATTCCACAAAAATTTAGCACTTTTAAAAAAGCAACAGAAAAGTAACTGTAACTTTAACTGTGTAAAAGTGTAATCTCCCTGTATTGGGTGTACACAGAAATATATAAAAATGGAAGAAAATGCCTTTGAAGATTAAATAAAAAACTACCGTCACCATTTTAATAAAGCGTATACGATCGTATAAGTAAATTGACTTAAGGGTTAACCCAACCAACAACTAGACTCAGCAAAACTCACTACGACTTCACACGTTTGCAACCTTCAGGTCACAAATTAGAATGTCAAAATTATTGCCCCATAGCTCTTAACGAATCAATGTGATATTCTATACGATTTTAATCTTACCGCATCAGTCATTTTCGGATTATGAGTAGCTACTACTCGTACGAACGCTCGATTTTAATACTTTATGTGAATTTTCCCAACAATTGTTAAAATAGCTGGGATTAAAAAGCACAATGCCAAAGCTAAGTTAAAATGTACAATTGTTATGCATCCTGGAAACTGTGAAAGAAACGTGAATTTAACGTTTTTAAATAGCTGTGTTATATTCAGCCCATAAAATTTAACTAATGCTTAAGTTCCCAATAAATACTTTTATTAAAAGTTTCTTTTGTTTATTTAGATCTATTTCGAACATAATTCAATCGGATTTCTGCACAGTACCAAACGTTAGGTAAAAATCAAAAGCATTGAATAAATTGTGCAGACTTTTCACCGCTAAATGTTTATTTTAAATATTTCAGCCATCTACCACTTCATTTATTTTGCTTTTTTTGTTTTATTTAGTCACGCTTCGTCCTGATATTTTAACTTGATCATTCGGAATGATATTTTCTGTGTCATATTTCTGGGTGATGTTTTTGCAGAAATGGTATAGAACGCTTAGATTTTCGACAAATATGTTAAACAGTTTAAAATATTGAATGATAGAACCTTCAACCTTGTTTTGATTTCGAATCTATCTATGTTGTTGATATCTTTAGTACTTTACATTTTAACTTTCAAACTTATTTCGTCAACATTATTCCAACTTGCAATTTTTAGGCAAGACACTGATTTTTAGGCAATTCTAGAACTCAAGAATGTTGCTAACGCCTAAATAGATGCTTGATGGACATTTTTACTTACATGTGGGATGTTAAGTGTTGTATTGGAAAAATATTTCTTTATCTAATAAAAAGTTGTTTATACAATTTAATTTTAAATCCAAAACTTAAGTTATCTAGTCAATCATTTATATCATGGAACTTTTTTCTTTCCAAAATTTGAAAAATTGGAAAAATTGTACTAAGTGGAGAGTTTTAAGTTCACTGAATGCGTGCATTATTTAACCGTTATTATTATTTATTAAGCCTTTTTATTCAAGCAAACTTTCTAATTAAAATGAATTTAATGCATTTCAGGTTAAAAAATCACTTTTTAAAATATACTTTTCATGATTGAATTCTGTGCTGTTTACTAGCCAATGGCAAGCTATGATGAGGAAGACCAATTGAAGCCGCTCCTACAAATTCATGGAAGAGGTGAATTTTATATTTCTAATATTTCAGTACTTTCTCGATATTTTCTAGTAAATGTCCACTTTATTTTAAAATAAAAAAAATGATTTCCTTCAAGATGGCCAGCAAGTGCAAACGCCAAGAGCCTCTCGCATTGCTGTTGTCTGCATTCTGTTCTGCGAATTATGCGAACGGCTCACTTATTATTCGATCATAGCTAATCTGCTCATTTTCCTACAAAATCATTTGGGCTTCGATTCGAACTCGGCACTAACTGGGACTCTGGTATTCTCGGGCACAGTGTACTTTACTCCGATGTTTGGAGGCTGGCTGGCCGACTCTGTGATCGGTCGGTACAACACTTTGTACTTGTCTGGCCTCATTTATGCCGTTGGCTGCGCACTGCTGCCTACTGTAGCCTTTGACTATGAGCAGCTCGGGGTGCAGCTTGATCAGGTATTGATCCCCGATTTCAATGGGCGGGGGACGGGATAGTTTAATATCGGTGAGACAGAGATGTTTGCATTGGAATTAAGCTTTAATCTAGGTGCAGTTTACCTAATTGAGGTGCAATCACCCTTTAAATTTACCTAATTAAGGTGCAATCGCACTTTAAATTTACCTAATTGAGGTGCAATCGCCCTTTAAATTTATTTAATTAAGGTGCAATCGCCCTTTAAATTTACCTAATTGGGGTGCAATCGCCCTTTAAATTTACCTAATTGGGGTGCAATCGCCCTTCCAATTTACCTAATTGAGGTGCAATCAATCACCCTTTAAATTTACCTAATTGAGGTGCAATCACCCTTTAAATTTACCTAATTGAGGTGCAATCGCCCTTTAAATTTACCTAATTGGGGTGCAATCGCCCTTTAAATTTACCTAATTGAGGTGCAATCGCCCTTTAAATTTATTTAATTAAGATGCCATCACCCTTTGAATTTACCTAATTAAGATGCAATCGCCCTTTAAATTGACTTAATTGGGGTGCAATCGCCCTTCCAATTTACCTAATTGAGGTGCAATCACCCTTTAAATTTACCTAATTGAGGTGCAATCACCCTTTAAATTTACCTAATTGAGGTGCAATCACCCTTTAAATTTACTTAGTTAAGATGCAATCACCCTTTGAATTTACCTAATTAAGGTGCAATCGCCCTTTAAATTTACCTAATTGGGGTGCAATCACCCTTTAAATTTACCTAATTGAGGTGCAATCACCCTTTAAATTTACTTAGTTAAGATGCAATCACCCTTTGAATTTACCTAATTAAGGTGCAATCGCCCTTTAAATTTACCTAATTGGGGTGGAATCACCCTTCCAATTTACCTAATTGAGGTGCAATCACCCTTTAAATTTACCTAATTGAGGTGCAATCACCCTTTAAATTTACCTAATTGAGGTGCAATCACCCTTTAAATTTACTTAGTTAAGATGCAATCACCCTTTGAATTTACCTAATTAAGGTGCAATCGCCCTTTAAATTTACCTAATTGGGGTGCAATCGCCCTTTAAATTTACCTAATTGGGGTGCAATCGCCCTTTAAATTTACCTAATTGGGGTGCAATCGCCCTTCTAATTTACCTAATTTTTGTGTAATTACCTATCACATTTACCCAATTACCCATTACCTTATTTGCGTTTAATCACCATAAAAAATTTACTTCACTGAACCAGTTAGAAGCTAACTTATATTTATCTAGCTATAAAATTTACACTATTATAGGTGTGATCAGGCGATCTCCAGCGCCTAATCCGAGTCTAATAATCCTGACAATTAATTTGACAACTCAACCAAAAATCCTCAGACAGCAGCTCGCGCTTTCTACATCACCGGCTTGGTGCTCATAGCCTGCGGCACAGGCGGCATTAAATCCAATGTCAGCACGTTTGGCGCCTTTCAGGTAAGAAAAATGAAGACAAGATTATTTGCAAAATTAAAATTACAAATTATCCTTTTGGCGCCACCTGACTCCCATTTTGGCGCCGCCTGACTCACCCATTTTGACACTATGCACCTGACTCACTAATTTTGGCACCATCTGACTCACCCATTTTGGCGCCACTTGACCCACCCATTTTGGCGCTACCTGACTCACCTATTTTGGCACCACCTGACCCACCCATTTTGGCGCTACCTGACTCACCAATTTTGGCGCCATCTGACTCACCCATTTTGGCGCCGCCTGACTCACCCATTTTGGCGCCACCTGACTCACCCATTTTGGCGCCACCTGACTCACCCATTTTGACACTATGCACCTGACTCACTAATTTTGGCACCATCTGACTCACCCATTTTGGCGCCACCTGACTCACCCATTTTGGCGCCACCTGACTCACCCATTTTGGCACCACCTGACTCACCTATTTTGGCGCTACCTGACTCACCCATTTTGACACTATGCACCTGACTCACTAATTTTGGCACCATCTGACTCACCCATTTTGGCGCCACCTGACTCACTAATTTTGGCACCATCTGACTCACCCATTTTGGCGCCACCTGACTCACCCATTTTGGCGCCACCCGACTCCTAGTTTGGCGCCACCTGACTCCCATTTTGACGCCGCCTGACTCACCCATTTTGACGCCACCCGACTCACCCATTTTGGCGCCACCTGACTCACCCATTTTGGCACCACCTGACTCACCTATTTTGGCGCCACCTGACTCACCCATTTTGACACTATGCACCTGACTCACTAATTTTGGCGCCACCTGACTCACCCATTTTGACACTATGCACCTGACTCACTAATTTTGGCACCATCTGACTCACCCATTTTGGCGCCACCTGACTCACCCATTTTGGCGCCACCTGACTCACCCATTTTGGCGCCACCCGACTCCTATTTTGGCGCCGCCTGACTCACCCATTTTGACGCCGCCCGACTCACCCATTTTGGCGCCACCTGACTCACCCATTTTGGCACCACCTGACTCACCTATTTTGGCGCCACCTGACTCACCCATTTTGACACTATGCACCTGACTCACTAATTTTGGCACCATCTGACTCACCCATTTTGGCGCCGCCTGACTCACCCATTTTGGCGCCACCTGACTCACCCATTTTGACACTATGCACCTGACTCACTAATTTTGGCACCATCTGACTCACCTATTTTGGCGCCGCCGGACTCACCCATTTTGGCGCTACCTGACTCACCCATTTTGACGCCACCTGACTCACCCATTTTGACGCCACCTGACTCACCCATTTTGACACTATGCACCTGACTCACTAATTTTGGCACCATCTGACTCACCCATTTTGGCGCCGCCTGACTCACCCATTTTGGCGCTACCTGACTCACCCATTTTGACACTATGCACCTGACTCACTAATTTTGGCACCATCTGACTCACCCATTTTGGCGCCACCTGACTCACCCATTTTGGCGCCATCTGACTCACCCATTTTGGCGCTACCTGACTCACCCATTTTGACACTATGCACCTGACTCACTAATTTTGGCACCATCTGACTCACCCATTTTGGCACCATCTGACTCACCCATTTTGGCGCCATCTGACTCATTAATTTTGACGCCCTCTAAGTCGCTCATTTTGGCGCCACCTGACTCACCAACTTTGGCGCCATCTGACTCTTATTCTGGCACCGTCTGACTCACCATTACCTCTCAATCAGGTTGCAGACTTGGGCCAACGCGAAATTCAACGCTTCTTCACCTGGTTCTACTGGTTCATCAACATTGGCTCGGGTTTAGCCTTCGCCTTTGTTGCCTACATTCAGCAGGAGGTCAGCTTCTTTGCCGGCTACCTGATACCGGCTGTTTCTATTCTATTGGCAATCAGTTTGCTCCTGTTGCCAAGGCCATGTATGACTCACGAGGCCAAGCCGTCGGGTTCCCCGTTGGGCCAACTGTTCAAGGTGATGGGTAACGCCATCTCCAGCCAGTCAAACAGTATCTACTCCCTGCCGTCTTGGCTAGACTATGCTCAGATTTCTAATGGCGGTCGCTATCCGGAGGACTTGGTTCGTGGTACCAAACAGGTGCTGATACTGATACCGCTGATGCTGCCTTTCATTGGGTTCTGGTGCATCTATAACCAGGTAGGTCGCTTTTTTTAACTGTGTACAAATCTGTACCCTTGTGCCTAGACAGGGGAAACCGCCCTTTCCCTCAATCTGTTCCTCTGTGTGTCTATAGAGGGGAAACCGCCCTTTCCCTCAATCTGTTCCTCTGTTGTGTCTATAGAGTGGAAACCGCCCTTTCCCTCAATCTGTTCCTCTGTGTGTCTATAGAGTGGAAACCGCCCTTTCCCTCAATCTGTTCCTCTGTTGTGTCTATAGAGTGGAAACCGCCCTTTCCCTCAATCTGTTCCTCTGTGTGTCTATAGAATGGAAACCGCCCTTTCCCTCAATCTGTTCCTCTGTGTGTCTATAGAGTGGAAACCGCCCTTTCCCTCAATCTGTTCCTCTGTTGTGTATATAGAATGGAAACCGCCCTTTCCCTCAATCTGTTCCTCTGTGTGTCTATAGAGGGGAAACCGCCCTTTCCCTCAATCTGTTCCTCTGTGTGTCTATAGAGGGGAAACCGCCCTTTCCCTCAATCTGTTCCTCTGTGTGTCTATAGAGTGGAAACCACCCTTTCCCTCAATCTGTTCCTCTGTGTGTCTATAGAGTGGAAACCACCCTTTCCCTCAATCTGTTCCTCTGTGTGTCTATAGAGGGAAAACCGCCCTTTCCCTCAATCTGTTCCTCTGTGTGTCTATAGAGTGGAAACCGCCCTTTCCCTCAATCTGTTCCTCTGTGTGTCTATAGAGTGGAAACCACCCTTTCCCTCAATCTGTTCCTCTGTGTGTCTATAGAGTGGAAACCACCCTTTCCCTCAATCTGTTCCTCTGTGTGTCTATAGAGGGGAAACCGCCCTTTCCCTCAATCTGTTCCTCTGTGTGTCTATAGAGTGGAAACCACCCTTTCCCTCAATCTGTTCCTCTGTGTGTCTATAGAGTGGAAACCGCCCTTTCCCTCAATCTGTTCCTCTGTGTGTCTATAGAGTGGAAACCACCCTTTCCCTCAATCTGTTCCTCTGTGTGTCTATAGAATGGAAACCGCCCTTTCCCTCAATCTGTTCCTCTGTGTGTCTATAGAGTGGAAACCACCCTTTCCCTCAATATGTTCCTCTGTGTGTCTATAGAATGGAAACCGCCCTTTCCCTCAATATGTTCCTCTGTGTGTCTATAGAGTGGAAACCACCCTTTCCCTCAATCTGTTCCTCTGTGTGTCTATAGAATGGAAACCACCCTTTCCCTCAATCTGTTCCTCTGTGTGTCTATAGAGTGGAAACCACCCTTTCCCTCAATATGTTCCTCTGTGTGTCTATAGAATGGAAACCGCCCTTTCCCTCAATCTGTTCCTCTGTGTGTCTATAGAGTGGAAACCACCCTTTCCCTCAATCTGTTCCTCTGTGTGTCTATAGAATGGAAACCACCCTTTCCCTCAATCTGTTCCTCTGTTGTGTCTATAGAGTGGAAACCACCCTTTCCCTCAATATGTTCCTCTGTGTGTCTATAGAGTGGAAACCGCCCTTTCCCTCAATCTGTACCTCTGTTGTGTCTATAGAGTGGAAACCGCCCTTTCCCTCAATCTGTTCCTCTGTGTGTCTATAGAATGGAAACCACCCTTTCCCTCAATCTGTACCTCTGTTGTGTCTATAGAGTGGAAACCGCCCTTTCCCTCAATATGTTCCTCTGTTGTGTCTATAGAGTGGAAACCGCCCTTTCCCTCAATCTGTTCCTCTGTGTGTCTATAGAGTGGAAACCACCCTTTCCCTCAATATGTTCCTCTGTGTGTCTATAGAATGGAAACCGCCCTTTCCCTCAATCTGTTCCTTTCTATGTCTATAGAGTGGAAACCGCCCTTTCCCTCAATCTGTTCCTCTGTTGTGTCTATAGAGTGGAAACCGCCCTTTACCTCCAATCTGTTCCTCTGTGTGTCTATAGAGTGGAAACCACCCTTTCCCTCAATATGTTCCTCTGTGTGTCTATAGAATGGAAACCGCCCTTTCCCTCAATCTGTTCCTTTCTATGTCTATCGAGTGGAAACCGCCCTTTCCCTCAATCTGTTCCTCTGTTGTGTCTATAGAGTGGAAACCGCCCTTTCCCTCAATCTGTTCCTCTGTTGTGTCTATAGAGTGGAAACCGCCCTTTCCCTCAATCTGTTCCTCTGTTGTGTCTATAGAGTGGAAACCGCCCTTTCCCTCAATCTGTTCCTCTGTGTGTCTATAGAGTGGAAACCGCCCTTTCCCTCAATCTGTTCCTTTCTATGTCTATCGAGTGGAAACCGCCCTTTCCCTCAATCTGTTCCTCTGTTGTGTCTATAGAGTGGAAACCGCCCTTTCCCTCAATCTGTTCCTCTGTTGTGTCTATAGAGTGGAAACCGCCCTTTCCCTCAATCTGTTCCTCTGTTGTGTCTATAGAGTGGAAACCGCCCTTTCCCTCAATCTGTTCCTCTGTGTGTCTATAGAGTGGAAACCGCCCTTTCCCTCAATCTGTTCCTTTCTATGTCTATCGAGTGGAAACCGCCCTTTCCCTCAATCTGTTCCTCTGTTGTGTCTATAGAGTGGAAACCGCCCTTTCCCTCAATCTGTTCCTCTGTTGTGTCTATAGAGTGGAAACCACCCTTTCCCTCAATCTGTTCCTCTGTGTGTCTATAGAGTGGAAACCGCCCTTTCCCTCAATCTGTTCCTCCTAAGTTGAACCAATCAAGCGATCCCCGCACTCCCCTCGCAGATGCAAAGCACCTATCTGCTGCAGGCGGAGCGCATGGACCTCAGCATCGGCACGTTTCGTTTACCAGCCGCCTCGCTGTCTTTGTTCAACTCTTTAGCCATCATCCTGGTGACTCCCCTGCTGGATCTCGTCATCTTCCCACTGATTCGTCGCTTTGCGGCTGTAACCAAGATTTCTCTATTGAAACGAATCGGCCTGGGCTTTGCTCTGGCCATCGTGTCTGTGGTGATTGCCGGATTCTTGGAGATCCAGCGGAAATCCGAACTGAATCGTTCGGGCGGATTCGAGCAGGAACTGTCTGGAAGGACTTATAATGCTTCGAACTTGAATATCCTGCTGCAGGTTTGTGAAATAGTCTGCAATGCTCCTCATTCATTCCCAGTGAGACAGTCTGCCATTCCCAGTGTGACAGTCTGCCATTCCCAGTGTGACAGTCTGCCATTCCCAGTGTGACAGTCTGCCATTCCCACTGTGACAGTCTGCCATTCCCAGTGTGACAGTCTGCCATTCCCAGTGTGACAGTCTGTCATTCCCACTGTGACAGTCTGCCATTCCCAGTGAGACAGTCTGTCATTCCCAGTGTGACAGTCTGCCATTCCCAGTGAGACAGTCTGCCATTCCCAGTGTGACAGTCTGCCATTCCCAGTGAGACAGTCTGCCATTCCCAGTGTGACAGTCTGCCATTCCCAGTGAGACAGTCTGCCATTCCCAGTGTGACAGTCTGCCATTCCCAGTGTGACAGTCTGCCATTCCCATTGTGACAGTCTGCCATTCCCGAATTCCAACAGATTCCGCAGTTTTTCCTGATTGGCACCGGAGAAGTGTTCGCTGCCAGCACCGGCATGGAGCTGGTGTACAACAACTGCCCGGACCAGCTCAAGTCCGTCACCATGGGCGTCTACTTGGCTATGAACGGGCTGGGCTCTTATCTTGGCTCATTGCTGGTAGCCATTGTTGGTGCAGCGACCACCGCTGGTGAGGTTTCACCTGTTAGATAGATGTCTCACCTGTTAAACCGGGATCTCACCTGTTAGACCAGGTTCTCACCTGTTAGACCAGGATCTCACCTGTTCGACCAGGATCTCACCTGTTAGACCAGAATCTCACCTGTTATACCAGGATCTCACCTGTTAGACCAGGATCTTACCTGTTAGATTAGGACCTCACTTATTAGACCAGGATCTCACCTGTTAGACCAGGGTTTCACCGGTTAGACCAGAATCTCACCTGTTATACCGTAATCTCACCTGTTAGACCAGAATCTCACCTGTTATACCGTGATTTCCCCTGTTAGACCAGGATCTCGCAGAAAAATGCTATTCAAAGAATTTAACCTAGCTCGTATTTACTTCAAATCTTCTTGGTGATTCCCCACACTCTCAGATCCCTGGCTACCAGAGGACATCAACACTGGCCATCTGGAGTACTTCTGCTTTCTGCTTGCCGGCGTTGCTACAGCATTTCTGCTGCTATTTCTGCCCCTGTCCCGTTGGTATGACAGAGCCTATCAGCGCACCCTGATGCGAGATAGCGACGTTGCAACGGCCACCTACACGCAATACGGTAGTAACGACGAGAATTTGCGATCAAGCGGTTCGGTCACCTTGGTTACGGGCGATTTTAGAAAGGCCTGACGATTATTTAAATAGTGGGTTTGAAGAATGAAACTCAAATTGTCACAGATACTAAAATGACTAGATGGGCCACTCAGCACATTTGCGTGTAAACTACTTTCAGTTCAGTAGCTAAGTTAAACAGAAGCATTTTAATGTATTTTTAAAGCCAATGTTCATTTATAAGTAGGCTACCCCCAGCTTAAACCCTCCAACCGCGCCTTTCCACACTACCCCCCAACCCACCCCAATTTTTATTGCCCTTCTCGGAATTCCAGCCTAAATCGGCAATGTACATTTCAGTGGGCTGGCTAGTGTACATTATTGCTGAACCAATTAGCAAGACGCCCGCAAGCTTATCAGTAATTTCAGCTGCCTTTATTTTATAAAATAGCTTATGTACTTTTCTTTGCTACTGAACTGACAGTAGAAAGCTTTTTTACTAAGTATATGCCTGAGTGGCCCATCTAGCTATTTTTAGTATCTGTGGAAATTGTTTATCGGTCGTGTCTGGTTTTTTGGCGTAAATTTGAATTGGATATTAGTTGAACAAACGACAAAATTACGTTTCGAATCGTGTCATACCTACATTGCATATATTCTGAGTTCATCTTAAATAACACTGATTTCTGGGCATTGCTTGTTTTAATTGTACTTACAGTAGTACGGCACAGAGTCACAGAAGATGAACATATATGTAATTCTTGACAAAGTTGTGGGTATAAATATTTCTTGATTGTTTTATATTCAGCATATTTGGTATTTTTGCTTTTTCGTGAATAGTTCTTTGCAACCTTCAAAATTCATTTAAAACTACGTGCTTTGTAATTAGTTTTTGCACAACAATTGCTCATTTTATAAATTACACTGTTAGCATGACTTATTTGTTATTAGTGTTGCTTGTTCTGAGTTATATTTCGAAATTTTAGTTCGCGTAAATTTTGGGCCAACCGTCAGCCTACACAGCGAACAATGTACACTCAATCCTCGTTTCAACCCCAGCCCAAACTCCTTCCCCGACAATGTACACTCACTCCCCATTTCAACCCCCAGCCCAAGCTCCTTCCCCGGCAATGTACACTCACTCCCCATTTCAACCCCAGCCCAAGCTCCTTCCCCGACAATGTACACTCACTCCCCATTTCAACCCCAGCCCAAGCTCCTTCCCCGACAATGTACACTCACTCCCCATTTCAACCCCCAGCCCAAGCACATTCCCCGACAATGTACACTCACTCCCCATTTCAACCCCCAGCCCAATCACATTCCCCGACAATGTACACTCACTCCCCTTATCAACCCTCAGCCCAAGCAGTAGTCTATCACGTCTATGACCCTAATCCCTCTCCTATTTTAAAGTACGTCACGACCTATCATATTTACGATTGACTGATCGATATTTTTGTTGGCAAACAGAGTCCATTTTAACAATCAACCAAGTTTTATTGCCTTAAAAAGATTTATCCGATAAATTTCACGCGCCTAGACTTAATTAACTAAACTATTGTAACAAAAACATTTTGCGCCTTTTATAAACTTTTTGCCTATATTTCAGATCATAGAGCTATAATGCATTCCTATTTTGCTCTAGAGGAACCAGTCATTCGATTTGGCTTTTTGACAATCACTTTCTTCTTTCAACGAATTCGGCCTTCCATTTTATGCAATCAAATTTAACTATAAGATGTTTTTAAACATTTTGTATAAGTATTAATAATTTAAATAAATAGTGACAGAGTTCTTGTGAACAGTTACCAACCAACTGAGGTTAGAAATTCAACGATTTTTTATAGAAATGACATTCTACCTACTTTAAGTAGGAGCCTTAATGCAGATTCAGTTTTTTTAATAAATCAAACAATAATACTTATTGTAGGCCAAAAATTCAATTTATGGTTAATCAAAAAACTTTACGCATTGGTTGTAGGTAAAACTTAAAGTGCATTGAAAGTATTGTACATTTGTAATGGTAATAATTAGCAATCTCGCAACAGCTTTCAAAATGGTTGTATGCTTCGGTGTGAATTACCGCTTACAATTCAGGACCTTTATGACCTTCAATAGGTCACTGATATCCTTCAGGACCTTCAGTAGGTCATGGATATCCTTCAGAAACCTTCAATAGGTCATGGATATCCTTCAGAAACCTTCATTAGGTCACTGATATCCTTCAGAAACCTTCATTAGGTCACTGATATCCTTCAGAAACCTTCATTAGGTCACTGATATCCTTCAGGACCTTCAATAGGTCTTGGATATCCTTCAGAAACCTTCATTAGGTCACTGATATCCTTCAGAAACCTTCATTAGGTCACTGATATCCTTCAGAAACCTTCATTAGGTCACTGATATCCTTCAGAAATCTTCATTAGGTCACTGATATCCTTCAGAAATCTTCATTAGGTCACTGATATCCTTCAGAAACCTTCATTAGGTCACTGATATCCTTCAGAAATCTTCATTAGGTCACTGATATCCTTCAGAAACCTTCATTAGGTCACTGATATCCTTCAGAAACCTTCATTAGGTCACTGATATCCTTCAGAAACCTTCATTAGGTCACTGATATCCTTCAGAAACCTTCATTAGGTCACTGATATCCTTCAGAAACCTTCATTAGGTCACTGATATCCTTCAGAAACCTTCATTAGGTCACTGATATCCTTCAGAAACCTTCATTAGGTCACTGATATCCTTCAGAAACCTTCATTAGGTCACTGATATCCTTCAGAAACCTTCATTAGGTCACTGATATCCTTCAGAAACCTTCATTAGGTCACTGATATCCTTCAGAAACCTTCATTAGGTCACTGATATCCTTCAGAAACCTTCATTAGGTCACTGATATCCTTCAGAAATCTTCATTAGGTCACTGATATCCTTCAGAAACCTTCATTAGGTCACTGATATCCTTCAGAAATCTTCATTAGGTCACTGATATCCTTCAGAAACCTTCATTAGGTCACTGATATCCTTCAGAAACCTTCATTAGGTCACTGATATCCTTCAGAAACCTTCATTAGGTCACTGATATCCTTCAGAAACCTTCATTAGGTCACTGATATCCTTCAGAAACCTTCATTAGGTCACTGATATCCTTCAGAAACCTTCATTAGGTCACTGATATCCTTCAGAAACCTTCATTAGGTCACTGATATCCTTCAGAAACCTTCATTAGGTCACTGATATCCTTAGACCTTCAGCAAGTCACTGATATCCTTCAGACCTTCAGTAGGTTACTGATCGACCACTAACTCATGACTGCATCATATGTTAACAGATACAGACTGTTTACATATTCTACTGTAGGTAAGTCCGCAAACATAATTAGAGTCGAGCAATGTGAAGATCGGGAGCCATTCGATTTCTTCAAGGCAAATAGCCCAGTGCAGTAGCAAAATCTGTTTTCTGCTGCTGCTGCTCCGGCTGCTGCTGTTGTTGCAGAAACTGCTGATTTCCTGACTGCTGTCTACTAGAAGCAAACCGATTGATTTTGTGTTGCTGTTGCTGTTGCTGTTGCTGTTGCTGCTGCTGAGGCGGCGCGTCTCTAGACGTTGGAAACACCCTAGCAACCGGTTTATAATTAGCAGCTCTGCTATCCTCGCCAATTTGCTGCTGAAGCTGCCTCAACTGCTGCAGGTGTCTCTGACTGCTCGCGTCAGCGGCGGCCGGATTGGGCAGCTGGGACGGCAACGGTTTCTGGATCTTTTCAAAACGGTTGACTAAACTCGCTACGCTTGGAGACTCGGTGGAGTCTTGTTGTTGTTGTTGTTGTTGTTGTTGTTGTTGTTGTTGTTGTTGTGGTGGTGGATGCCGCTGTTCCGGTAACTGGGAATCCCGCAGTTGTGACTCCTCAATTATGGTCGAGGGTCGTTGCTGCTCAACCTGCTGCTGCAGGGTTGGAGCTCGCGTCCTTCGCTGGATAACGTGATGCGACTGCTGCGATGGTGGAGTCGGGGTCTGCTGCTGCTGCTGCTGCTGCTGCTGCTGCTGCTGTTGCTGCTGCTGCTGCTGTTGTTGTTGTTGTTGATGCCGGCCCCGCTGGGTCACCTGGTCAATGGGCCTACGGGAACGGTCTGACTGCAACATGGCACAGCCAGCCGTCAATGCCCCGCTCACCATAGGACAGGGGCCTTGCACCACCGCGTCGCCGCGTGAGTGTGCAGAGGGCATGTCGGTGAGCCTGCCACCAGGTCCACCAGGGTCAACCCCAGCAGAGGGGCCGGAATTCCAGCTTTCGTGTCCGTGGCCAACGGACCTTCCACCCCACGCCTGACAGTCCAGCACTGGCGGCCAGCCCCGATGGGGTCTAGCCAGTGTCTGGAGCTGCTCGGAGGCCTGCTGGATGTGAGGCTGCTGCTGCTGCTGTTTCTGACGCGACCTCGCAATGTTGCTATCCGAGGGGTATTTCGAGCTGGCACTGAGAGAAGAAGGCACTTGCTGTTGCTTTGGCTGACTCTGCTGCAGTGTTAAAAGAGAAATTAGTAACTAAGTAAGTACTTAACTAACTAACTAACTAACTAACTAACTAACTAACTAACTAACTAACTAACTAACTAACTAACTAACTAACTAACTAACTAACTAACTAACTAACTAACTAACTAACTAACTAACTAACTAACTAACTAACTAACTAACTAACTAACTACTAACTAACTAACTAACTAACTAACTAACTAACTAACTAACTAACTAACTAACTAACTAATTAACTAACTAACTAACTAACTAACTAACTAACTAACTAACTAACTAACTAACTAACTAACTAACTAACTAACTAACTAACTAACTAACTAACTAACTAACTAACTAACTAACTGACTTGCTAACTAACTAACTAACTAACTAACTAACTAACTAACTAACTAACTAACTAACTAACTAACTAACTAACTAACTAACTAACTAACTAACTAACTAACTAACTAACTAACTACTAACTAACTAACTAACTAACTAACTACTAACTAACTAACTAACTAACTAACTAATTAACTAACTAACTAACTAACTAACTAACTAACTAACTAACTAACTAACTAACTAACTAACTACTAACTAACTAACTAACTAACTAACTACTAACTAACTAACTAACTAACTAACTAACTGACTAGCTAACTAACTAACTACTAACTAACTAACTAACTAACTAACTAACTAACTAACTACTAACTAACTAACTAACTAACTAACTAACTACTAACTACTAACTAACTAACTAACTAACTAACTACTAACTAACTAACTAACTAACTAACTAACTAACTAACTAACTAACTAACTAACTAACTAACTAACTAACTAACTAACTAACTAACTAACTAACTAACTAACTAACTACTAACTAACTAACTAACTAACTAACTAACTAACTAACTAACTAACTAACTAACTAACTAACTAACTAACTAACTAACTAACTAACTAACTAACTAACTAACTAACTAACTAACTAACTAACTAACTAACTAACTAACTAACTAACTAACTAACTAACTAACTAACTAACTAACTAACTAACTAACTAACTAACTAACTAACTAACTAACTAACTAACTAACTAACTAACTAACTAACTAACTAACTAACTACTAACTAACTAACTAACTAACTACTAACTAACTAACTAACTAACTAACTAACTAACTAACTAACTAACTACTAACTAACTAACTAACTAACTACTAACTAACTAACTAACTAACTAACTAACTAACTAACTAACTAACTAACTAACTAACTAACTAACTAACTAACTAACTAACTAACTAACTAACTAACTAACTAACTAACTAACTAACTAACTAACTAACTAACTAATTAACTAACTAACTAACTAACTAATAATTAACTAACTAACCAACTAACTAACTAACTAACTAACTAACTAACTAACTAACTAACTAACTAACTAACTAACTAACTAACTAACTAACTAACTAACTAACTAACTAACTAACTAACTAACTAACTAACTAACTAACTAACTAACTAACTAACTAACTAACTAACTAACTAACTAACTAACTAACTAACTAACTAACTAACTAACTAACTAACTAACTAACTAACTAACTAACTAACTAACTAACTAACTAACTAACTAACTAACTAACTAACTAACTACTAACTAACTAACTAACTAACTAACTAACTACTAACTAACTAACTAACTAACTAACTAACTAACTAACTAACTAACTAACTACTAACTAACTAACTAACTAACTAACTAACTAACTAACTAACTACTAACTAACTAACTAACTAACTAACTAACTAACTAACTAACTAACTAACTAACTAACTGACTTGCTAACTAACTAACTAACTAACTAACTAACTAACTAACTAACTAACTAACTAACTAACTAACTAACTAACTAACTAACTAACTAACTAACTAACTAACTAACTAACTACTAACTAACTAACTAACTAACTAACTACTAACTAACTAACTAACTAACTAACTAATTAACTAACTAACTAACTAACTAACTAACTAACTAACTAACTAACTAACTAACTAACTAACTAACTACTAACTAACTAACTAACTAACTAACTACTAACTAACTAACTAACTAACTAACTAACTGACTAGCTAACTAACTAACTACTAACTAACTAACTAACTAACTAACTAACTAACTAACTACTAACTAACTAACTAACTAACTAACTAACTACTAACTAACTAACTAACTAACTAACTAACTACTAACTAACTAACTAACTAACTAACTAACTAACTAACTAACTAACTAACTAACTAACTAACTAACTAACTAACTAACTAACTACTAACTAACTAACTAACTAACTAACTACTAACTAACTAACTAACTAACTAACTAACTAACTACTAACTAACTAACTAACTAACTAACTAACTAACTAACTAACTAACTAACTAACTACTAACTAACTAACTAACTAACCAACTAACTAACTAACTAACTAACTAACTAACTAACTAACTAACTAACTAACTAACTAACTAACTAACTAACTAACTAACTAACTAACTAACTAACTAACTAACTAACTAACTAACTAACTAACTAACTAACTACTAACTAACTAACTAACTAACTACTAACTAACTAGCTAACTAACTAACTAACTAACTAACTAACTAACTACTAACTAACTAACTAACTAACTACTAACTAACTAACTAACTAACTAACTAACTAACTAACTAACTAACTAGCTAACTAACTAACTAACTAACTAACTAACTAACTAACTAACTAACTAACTAACTAACTAACTAACTAACTAACTAACTAACTAACTAACTAACTAATTAACTAACTAACTAACTAACTAATTAATTAACTAACTAACCAACTAACTAACTAACTAACTAACTAACTAACTAACTAACTAACTAACTAACTAACTAACTAACTAACTAACTAACTAACTAACTAACTAACTAACTAACTAACTAACTAACTAACTAACTAACTAACTAACTAACTAACTAACTAACTAACTAACTAACTAACTAACTAACTAACTAACTAACTAACTAACTAATTAACTAACTAACTAACTAACTAACTAACTAACTAACTAACTAACTAACTAACTAACTAACTAACTAACTAACTAACTAACTAACTAACTAACTACTAACTAACTAACTAACTAACTAACCTGTGGTGACTGCTGCTGTTGAGTCAAACGTTGCTGCCGTCTGTTCTCCAGCTGCTGCTGCATCTCCTGGAAGCCCATGTACTCGCACTCGGGTATGTTGAAAGCCTGAAGTTCTTTGTACTTTTCAAAAATCGTACCAGAGGCGGAGCGCTGGATCGCGGCAGAAGAAAGAGACGCCTGCTGCTGCTGATGATGACGCTGAACAGCTGATGCTGACGAGACAGAAGATGAAGGAGAAGAGCTCTGCTGACTTGTCGTGTCCGCTGTTGATGTTGTTGTCATTAGCAACGAGTCAACAACTACAAAGGAGCCGTCGGTTGCAGGCATCAAGGAGATGCCGAGATTGCCAGAAGATTTGTACCGTCGATCTTCTGGTTGCTGCTCCTGCTGCTGCTGCTTCTGAGCAGACAGGTCTCTTCTAGGAGCAGCAGCAGTAGCAGACGGTGCGGGTGCCAAAGCCGGCTGAGATGCCCACTTGCTGATGCTGGCAAGGTTTCCATCCACTGCGTCGGCGCTCCTACCCGCCCTGTCCTCGGCCGGCTGCCACGGAGCGTAGTTGAACAGCGGCCTCCGCTCGGACCGGTGCTCGGTGCGCGCCTTGTCGGCCGAGCAGCGGTCGAACTGATCGATAAACTGCCTGCCGGTGGCCTCGTCCTCAACCTGATAGGCGTGGCACTCCAGAAACTGGATGCCGTAGGGCCGGCGCACCAGAAAGCAGAGAATGGGTCGGTTACTTCGCGAGCTCTTTGCCAAGTTCTTGACGTCGCGTTTCTGCAGCGGGACGAGCACCGCGTCCGGGACAACGTCTGTCGGATCGGTGTGCCGACGAAAGTAGCCGAAATGACGCTTCCGACCTTTGACAGTCTGGAACAGGACCAGGTCGAGATAGGTGACGCAGTCCAGCGGCCAGGACTCCTGCTGGAAGCGGCGGGCCGTAGCGTCCCAGAATCTGATCTGCATCGTGTTGCTGGAAAGGTGTAAGAAGAAAATAAGCTTCTCAGTCGGCTAGTTATTCGCCATCAAGGATTCTATACAATGCTCTACCATATTCCCAAACGACATCAGGGATTCCCCAATGACATCAAGGATTCCTCAATGATCTACGGGATTCCCCAATGATCTACGGGATTCCCCATCGATCTACGGGATTCCCCAATGATCTACGGGATTCCCAATGATCTACGGGATTCCCCAATGATCTACGGGATTCCCCGATGATCTACGGGATTCCCCAATGATCTACGGGATTCCCCAATGATTTAAGGAATTCCCCAATGATCTACGAGATTTCCCAATGATCTACGGAATTTCCCATTGATCTACGGGAATCCCCAATGATCTACGGGTATCCCCATTGATCTACGGGATTCCCCAATGATCTAAGGGATTCCCCAATGGTCTAAGGGATTCCCCAATGATCTACGGGATTCCCCAATGATCTACGGAATTCCCCAATGATCTACGGGATTCCTCAATGATCTACGGAATTCCCCAATGATCTACGGGATTCCCCCAATGATCTACGGGATTCCCCAATGATCTACGGGATTCCCCAATGATCTACGGGATTCCCCAATGATCTAAGGGATTCCCCAATGATCGTCAATCGGATTTCGGTGCTAATCGATAGGATATAATTCAATATTCGTCAGTTTACTGCTCACCCGTCAAACACAAAAGTCCTCTCGGCTGCTCGATCAGTTTTCGGCTCTTTGCCAGTCTGCAAACCGGCAGCCAGGTAAATATCCCTTAGCGGCTTCTGCACCGATCCGAATCCCGTATTGTTGGTTGGCCGGTTTAACGCCTGTTTGCCCAGAAATGTCAGCCGAAAAGTGCAGGCAGCAGGAGTGGAACTCTCCCCTCCTGTTTGAGCTGGACTTGGCTCCGTCATCTTTTGAGTTCCTTGAAGCTGCTGTTGCTGCTGCTTGGCTTTGGATCTGCCCAGAAGACTGAAGCTCAATTGAAACTGAAATGTTTCACAGAGTGCGGTGGGATTATTGAGTGGCAGGATGGGATCAAGAAGCTACATGGTGGTGTACAGCGGTCCTTTGACTTTCAACTCGTCAAGAAGGTACATTCCCTGTGCCTTGAGGTTTGGACCCAATTTTCGTTTACCAACAGCAACTCCAAATGAATAATGTGTTTCATTCAGAAGTAATCAATACTTCAAGGCAGTATGAGTTAATGCCAAGTAGCTACAGAACTGCAGAACTTACCAATAGTAGATGTTCTGTAGCGAGATATGCTTTAAGAATTGTAGCTTAAGTCGGGATTCAGCCTTGCTGATGCGGCTTTCACCTGCTTATTATGTTAAGTATCTAAAACTTCGGTAGATATTTTCTCACGAGTGCCAGCGGGGTGTCGTCTTGAACGTACGGCATTCACCCTACAGTATTATATTCTTCTGTGCAAAGCATCTGGCAATGTTCATAGCAGTGTGACTGTCTGTCTCTTCTATCCAAGTGCCCCAAGTACAAAAGACAGCATCACACATTTTATTGGGCGGGCCGTGATGTTTGAAAATTACCAACTTGGTTTGGAAACCATTTGATGTGTAGAAACTTTGTTTTATAAACAGAACAGCTGATAGTTTTATAGCGAAATAGACAGTTTTATTCTGTAAAATTTTGGCTGCAATTCAGACTGGAGCAGGGTCAGGATTGCTCATTGTGATGGGGCTCTATAGGGCGAGAGGAAGCGAGGGCAGAGGAAGACAGGAGAGAGGGAGAGAGGGAGAGAGGAGAGAAGAGAGAGGGGAGAGGAGAGAAGGAGAGAGGAGAGAGGAGAGAGGGATCAGAGAGAGGGAGAGAGGGAGAGAGGGAGAGAGGAGAGAAGAGAGAGGGGAGAGGAGAGAAGGAGAGAGGAGAGAGGAGAGAGGGATCAGAGAGAGGGAGAGAGGGAGAGAGGGAGAGAGGAGAGAAGAGAGAGGGGAGAGGAGAGAGGGAGAGAGGAGAGAGGAGAGAAGAGAGAGGGGAGAGGAGAGAGGGAGAGAGGGAGAGAGGAGAGAAGAGAGAGGGGAGAGGAGAGAGGGAGAGAGGGAGAGAGGGATGGAGGGAGAGAGGAGAGAGGAGAGAGGAGAGAGAAATCAGAGAGAGGGAGAGAGGGAGAGAGGAGAGAAAGAGAGGAGAGAAAGAGAGGGGAGAGAGGAGAGAAAGAGAGGAGAGAAAGAGAGGGGAGAGGAAGAGAGGGGAGAGGAAGAGAGGGGAGAGGAAGAGAGGGGAGAGGAGAGAGGAGAGAGGGATCAGAGAGAGGGAGGGAGGGAGAGAGGAGAGAAAGAGAGGGGAGAGGAAGAGAGGGGAGAGGAAGAGAGGGGAGAGGAAGAGAGGGGAGAGGAAGAGAGGGGAGAGGAGAGAGTAAGGGAGATTTGGTAAGTAGGATATCAGCCGCTGGTAAACTGCCATCATTTTCATAGAAAAGAAAACAAAGAATTTATAGATCTCATACAGAATTATTCTCATCTCCCCAGCCCAGATGCTGTGTACCCGATGTGCCCCATGGCCTGCAGTTGTCAGACAGACAATCTGAAATCTGCATGCAGAGCAGGAATGTGCGTTATTTAAGTTTTTAAAACAAAAGACAAACCACTTGCAGCCCCCCCCCCCAGCGCTGCCGTAGGTCGGGTCGTCATGGTACTTTGTGACAACACATCTGAGTAGCCGCGGCTAACTCCGAGAAGCGTCATCGCGCTCTGGCTTGTTGTAAAACTTTTTATTATTATTTAATAAAACACAATCCTTAGTTGACTAAATTATTGATCTATAAACTCCACAGTCAGAGCACTCTGTGCAATCTTCATCATCCCGCTTCCAAACTAAGTGCGCTTGCTGATCTTTTGGCTAAGAGAGAATTGGCGAAATTCTGCACCGAGTCGATGAGTAACTGGATGCCCGGCATCATTTTCCGGTTGGATGGACCGCCTGCTCAGGGCCCCTTGTCTGGTCTGGATATGGGTTATCGATTGACAGACAGACAGACAGACAGACAGACAGACAGACAGACAGACAGACAGACAGACAGACAGACAGACAGACAGACAGACAGACAGACAGACAGACAGACAGACAGACAGACAGACAGACAGACAGACAGACAGACAGACAGACAGACAGACAGAGAGAGAGACAGACAGACAGACAGACAGGCAGACAGACAGACAGACAGACAGACAGACAGACAGACAGACAGACAGACAGACAGACAGACAGACAGACAGACAGACAGACAGACAGACAGACAGACAGACAGACAGACACTAAGACAGACAGACAGACAGACAGACAGACAGACAGAGAGAGAGACAGACAGACAGACAGACAGACAGACAGACAGACAGGCAGGCAGACAGACAGACAGACAGACAGACAGACAGACAGACAGACAGACAGACAGACAGACAGACAGACACTAAGACAGACAGACAGACAGACAGACAGAAAGCTAGAGAAACTCACCGGCATATTACCAATGCTTCCAATATCTGACCAAGTAAAGCCGCTCAGGTCCAGTAGGTCAGCTCACACAGAGCAGTGAGTAATCAGTGTGTCCACAACTGCAAAGAACGTATTTCCATACACTTATTGAACGCTACGAAACAAATTCTTTCTTAAAGAACTGGTCGCATAGCTTACTGCTGGGTTGTGTAGAAGTTTATTATAATCTTATCAAACCGAAGCCGCATAGCAGCCCAGCCACATACGTGCACACGCAAAAGCTACATTGCTAATAGTTAGTTATATTAGCTAAAGCGCTCGGCCACACCCGCCTTCTCCCCTGGATCAGCCAACCAGAAGCTGCGTCCGCGGCCCCCAACTGTCCTGTCCGGTCCAACCCAGTCAGTGTACCGCATGTGCACGTTGTGCGGCCAATGTTTATGGAAGTTTGAGAAAAGACACAAACCTTGAGCAGTTGCTACAGATTGTGAAGTTTGAAGGAACCAAACAGCCGGACAGAGAGGCTTCGGCTTCGGTGTACAGGCGTGTACAGTGTGTCAGTGTGAATTCAGTGTCCGCAAAGGCAGCTAAACCTACCAAAAAAGCAGACAACCCGTGCAGGAACCGAGCCCTAGCTGGGGAACGAAATTTTTTTAAAAAGCCGCAACATGCAGACATGCACTCTTGCTATCTACTTCACTGTGCCTAAAGTACACATCTATAGTGTAACAATATTTTAATGGTGAACCCCCCCCCCATTTCAAGCATTCAGAGTCGAGTACTTTAGTCGGCTAATCTGCTCACAACTGTAGTCACGAGAGTAATCTAGTATTAGTGGCTTTTCCTCAGCTCGGGGTTAGGGCCAATCCTGCTGAAGCCATATGCGCTATTGGGCGTTGGCCATGAGCGAGACGGACACGTTATCTCATCCTGTTTAATCCCTGTGACTGCATGCAGGAACAGTTCATAATGGGAATATTTAGGAGATCTGGAAAGATAAGGGCAGACCTAGAAGGGCGTTTCCTGGCTCTGTCCGCTAAAGGGACTGACTGCGATTAGATGGGCGGCCTTCTGGCTGTCAGTTTTAATATAATCATTATTTCTATGAGACTAATTCAATCAGCTAGATAAACACTATTTAAGCTAAGAAACGTAATAGAAAACAAACTAACTAACTAACTGACCGACTGACTAACCAATTAACTAACTAACTAACTAAATAACTAACTAACTAAATAACTAACTAACTAACTAAATAACTAACTAACTAACTAACTAACTAACTAACTAACTAACTAACTAACTAACTAACCAACTAAATAACTAACTAACTAACTAACTAACTAACTAACTAACTAACTAACCAACTAAATAACTAACTAACTAACTAACTAACTAACTAACCAACTAAATAACTAACTAACTAACTAACTGACTAACTAACTGACTAACTAACTAACTAACTAACTAACTAACTAACTAACTAACTAACTAACTAACTAACTAACTAACTAACTAACTAACCAACTAAATAACTAACTAACTAACTAACTAACTAACTAACTAACTAACTAACTACTAACTAACTAACTAACTAACTAACTAACTAACTAACTAACTAACTAACTAACTAACTAACTAACTAACTAACTAACTAACTAACTAACTGACTTGCTAACTAACTAACTAACTAACTAACTAACTAACTAACTAACTAACTGACTTGCTAACTAACTAACTAACTAACTAACTAACTAACTAACTAACTAACTAACTAACTGACTTGCTAACTAACTAACAAACAAAAAATTTAGATGCATATTTGCAAAAGAATTTTCTTTTGCCATTTTGCGTCGCATTGTTGTGTGATTCGAGCCAGCTGGTTTTGGTTACAAATTTCTTTTGAAGCTAAAAGCCAAATATAGATTACATAATCAGCTGATATTCCGACATTCATTTAAGCTTAGTAACTAGAAATTTTCGGTCCCTAGCTTGCAAATAATCGCAGCTGTAAATGACGCACGGCAGATAAATTTTGGAAGGCATTTTTCCAGAGAATTAATTGACAGGTAAGTCAGGTGTAACTAGAAGCGTCGTGGTCACCCAATCTCAACTAGTTCTAACACTAGGGCCCCTTCTTTTATCACACTCTTATACGCGAAAGCAGATTCTGCAGCAATTAGTCTTTGGCAAGCTGCAACGCGAAGTTTCGTCACTCGCGCTTCCCACCCACCCCCCTCCCCTCCCGCCCGGTTCCTGACGAGTGAGTCACCGACACAGTCTGCAACTGGCCTTCTTGCTTCAGCTGCCAGCCTGTAGCTTGTCAGTTCTGTTTCACAAGCTGGGAGTGCGACAGATCTGCTATGCGTCGGATTTTATGAAAATCTGTCCATTCGGCAGACTATACGCACTCAAACACACGCTCACGCAGGGTGTACTTTCGAATCGTCAATGCATGTACACTCTCGTGTCTGTGAACAGCAAGACAACCCCCTACGGGCCGCCAATTTTCGAGCACACAAACCCAACGGAATCAAACCAGAGGAATAAGGCTGCTCTGTCATACTGAAGCTATGAAGTCTGAAAATTCCTGGGACTGAAGGACACCCGCCGTTGCTTAGTCACTCGGAGGCAAAGTTGATTGCATGGCGCTGACACCGCGATAGTCATGCTGGCAGAGGCGCAGCTGCCGCGCCTGTCTGCTGTTCGTCTTTCTGTCGGGCTTGGGCTGAGGTCGAACTGTATCGATTGAAAATAGCAGCAACCTGGCTTCCTTGTTTTGGAGCGGGGAGCGGGGAGGGGACCAGCTATTGGACAGAGAAGTTGCTGAACTTGGTGCTAGGCTTTCTGTCTGTTGTCTCTGTGTGCTCCCACTCTCCCCATTTCTCCTTCTCCCTGTCCCTCTCCGTCTCACCTTCTGCTTATATCACTCCCTCTCCCTCTCCTCTTCTCAACCTCCCCCCTCCACACCCTCCCTCTACCTCTCCTCTTCATTCCTTTCATCTACCTCTCCTTTTCTCACCCTCCCTCTCCCTCTCCTCTTCTCACTCTCTCCCCTCCACACCCTCCCTCTCCCTCTCCTCTTCTCACCCTCTCTCTTCCCTCCACCACCATCCCTCTACTTCTCCTTTTCTAACCCTCCCTCTACCTCTCCTCTACTCACTCTCCCTCTCCCCTCTTTTCACCCCCCTCTCCTCTTCTCACCCTCTCCTCTTCTCACCCTCTCCTCTTCTCACCCTCTCCTCTTCTCACCCTCTCCTCTTCTCACCCTCTCCTCTTCTCACCCTCTGTCTCTCCCTCCTCTTTTCATCCTCCCTCTACCTCTCCTCTTCTCACCCTCTCTCTCCCTCCCTCTTCTCGTTTCCCATCATCCTTTCCTGCTTCTATTATTTAAAAAGTTCACTTTTTGAATTAAAGATACATAATAAACAAAAAGCTCGCGAACTGAATGATCCCGAAAATTTCATCCTTACTTTTATTAATGTACGAGCGGAATATTGCAAAAACATAACGAACGGACTGGAGATTATAGTTATAAAATGTCTTTAAACTACTTGTGCGTCTACTAATAGTAAAAAAGTCAATAAATAATTCCGTTTTTATTTTTTTAAAGTCGTTATCAACACAGTTATAAAAATGGCGTTGTGCAAGCATCCATTGGAGGAAGCATACGAATTTGAGTTGGTTTACAATATAAAACCGCCATGTTTAAAGGTTATATCTACTTTTTGTTAAAAAAATAACTGAAAAACATCTAGAATAACGCAATAAATTGGGTTCATTCAAAGTATTTTTTAAAACCAATAAAAGCCTTTTTTATTCCGCTCGCGCTCGGGGTGACCGAATGTCGGCAAGGCAGTCCTTGATGGCTCGGCTGCCTCCTAAAAATCAGTGAGCTTTGGATCTAAATATCAACTGCTATGCTTTGTTTTAGCTGGGACTTTGGGATCTAGGGAGGTTGGGATCTGAGGATTTGGGACTATGAGATCTGAGGATCTGGGACTATGGGATCTGTGGGTTTGGGACGATTGGATCAGAGGATCTGGGACTATGGGATCAGAGGATCTGGGACTATGGGATCTGTGGGTTTGGGACGATTGGATCAGAGGATCTGGGACTATGGGATCTGTGGGTTTGGGACGATTGGATCAGAGGATCTGGGACTATGGGATCTGTGGGTTTGGGACGATTGGATCAGAGGATCTGGGACTATGGGATCAGAGGATCTGGGACTATGGGATCTGTGGGTTTGGGACGATTGGATCAGAGGATCTGGGACTATGGGATCTGTGGGTTTGGGACGATTGGATCTGAGGATCTGGGACTATGGGATCTGTGGGTTTGGGACGATTGGATCAGAGGATCTGGGACTATGGGATCTGTGGGTTTGGGACGATTGGATCAGAGGATCTGGGACTATGGGATCAGAGGATCTGGGACTATGGGATCTGTGGGTTTGGGACGATTGGATCAGAGGATCTGGGACTATGGGATCAGAGGATCTGGGACTATGGGATCTGTGGGTTTGGGACGATTGGATCAGAGGATCTGGGACTATGGGATCTGTGGGTTTGGGACGATTGGATCAGAGGATCTGGGACTATGGGATCAGAGGATCTGGGACTATGGGATCTGTGGGTTTGGGACGATTGGATCAGAGGATCTGGGACTATGGGATCTGTGGGTTTGGGACGATTGGATCAGAGGATCTGGGACTATGGGATCTGTGGGTTTGGGACGATTGGATCAGAGGATCTGGGACGATTGGATCAGAGGATCTGGGACTATGGGATCAGAGGATCTGGGACTATGAAATCTGAGGATCTGGGACTATGGGATCAGAGGATCTGGGACTATGGGATCTGAGGATTTGGGACGATTGGATCAGAGGATCTGGAAGTTGGGATCAGGAAAAATTGAAACTGGAAAGTTAGGATTTGTGGGCTTTTGTGTATCTTTGCCGTAATCGTCAATAATTCTCCCAGAAACCTGCGGCATAACTTACCCGGCGTATGCCTAAAATAAGTGACGTAAGCCTGCGACACGTTTTCCCGGTTGGCTCCCGACTGAATCTCTTCGAGTCTGTCCAGCTGCAGATTGTAGAAATCCCGCTTGGCGTGTCTGTAATCCTCTTCGATGCGGGCTTGAGAGGTGTGCAGCTTGTTCTGACCCACCTCCTTGCTGACCGCGGGCGCGAAAATGAGTCAGGCATGAGAGGATTTAAGAAGCAGATTGTAATAGTTCCTATGCAGTGAAAATCTCGTACGAGAGGAGAGTGTGATATTTATTGACTATTCGAACTGACTGATTGAGAATCCATCCTGACAGATTGACAACCCATCCTGACAGCCTGAGAGATAATCCCTACAGACTGACAGCCAATCCCTACAGACTGACAGCCAATCCCGACAGACTGACAGCCAATCCCTACAGACTGACAGCCAATCCCGACAGACTGACAGCTAATCCCGACAGACTGACAGCTGATCCCGACAGACTGACAGCCAATCCTGACAGACTGACAGCTGATCCCGATAGACAGACCCCCAATCCCGGCAGACTGACAGCCAATCCCGACAGACTGACAGCTAATCCCGACAGCCTGACAGCCAATCCCGACAGACTGACAGCCAATCCCTACAGACTGACAGCCAATCCCGACAGACTGACAGCTAATCCTGACAGCCTGACAGCCAATCCCGACAGACTGACAGCCAATCCCTACAGACTGACAGCCGATCCCGACAGACTGACAGCCAATGCCGACAGCCTAACAGCCAATCCTGACAGACTGACAGCTAATCTCGACAGACTGACAGCTAATCCCGACAGACTGACAGCCAATCCCGACAGACTGACAGCCAATCCCAACAGACTGACAGCCAATCCCGACAGACAGTCGCTGAGCCTACCGCAGCAGGAAAAGATCCTTCCTCTTCAAGCCGGAAGCTCCGTGAAGTCTCCGATCGCAGCTGACCACAACTCGCGGGAACCTGGCTTGATGGCTGCTCAATGAGTCGCCCGCGACGCGAGTGTTCGGCTGCGGCGCCTGCTGCATCGAAGTTGGCGCTCGGGTTTGGCGTCGACTGGCGCCAACGGAAGTTTCCGGACCGGCCGAGGGTCTGCCGGAGGCTTCGGCTGCGCTCGACCGGCTGCGAGGCTCGACTGAGTCCAGCTTGTAGTTCTCGAGCTGGTCGCAGGCGTAGGTGGCGGTCTGGCGACTGATGTAGCTGGCTGGCCTCACCGGAGCCTGGGAATGGGTTTTTAGGGATTTTTTTTAAAGATCCCAGTGTTTTATGGATTCTTCAGAAAGTTTTTTCTCTTTATTTTTGAGGATTTCTGAGAATCTTTGAGATTCTAGAAAATCAAAGGGGATTTTTCAGGATTTTTTTAGATTCTCGGGAATCCAAAGAGATTTTTGGAATATTTGAGATTCTCAGGAATTAAAAGTGGTTTTGGGGATTTTTTGAGGTTCTCGAGAATTCAATGGGATTTTTTGGGATTTTTTGAGATTTTTTG
The DNA here is from genome assembly GCA_002269645.1 of Macrostomum lignano. Classification (NCBI taxonomy): domain Eukaryota; kingdom Metazoa; phylum Platyhelminthes; family Macrostomidae; genus Macrostomum; species Macrostomum lignano. The sequence continues at coordinate 454,682 of NIVC01000630.1, forward strand.
GGAATTCAAAGGGATTTTTGGGATTTTTTGAGATTCTTGAGAATTAAAAGGGATTTTTCGGATTTTTTGAGATTTTCGAGAATTCAATGGGATTTTGGGATTTTTTGAAATTCTCGGGAAACGGAGTTGGTTTTTGGGATTTTTTGAGATTCCGAGAATTAAATGGGATTTTTGGAATTTTTGAGATTTTTGGGAATTCAAAGGAATTTTTTGGATTTTTTGAGATTCTCGAGAATTCAATGGGATTTTAGGGATTTTTTTAGGTTCTTGATAATCAAAGGGGATTTTTGGGATTTTCTGAGATTCTCGGGAATCGAAGTGGATTTTTTGAGTTTCCTAGGAATCAGAGGGGATTTTTGGGATTTTGAGCTTCTTGGAAATCAGAGGCAGATTTTTGAGATTTTTCAAAAAATCTCGAGAATCCAAAGAGATTTTTGAGATTCTCAGGAGTCAGAGCGGATTTTTGGGATTTTTTAGGGGATGAACTTTTGGGGGTGATATTTCACTAGTTAATTTTTTCTGGGTTTTTCAGGTGTCTATGAGAGGCTTTGTATTTGACTTCGATGAGACTGGGATGAGGAAGACGGATTATTTGTGGGATTGAGAATGCAATTCAAATGAGAAACCGAAAAACTAAAACACAGGGCATTACTGTCAGTAATATAATTTTGTCAGATTTGCAAAACTCACCGCGGTCAGCGCTCTGACAGTGCTGCGCGTGTCGCGGTAGGGACGCAAATCGTTGAACACGGTGGGAGTGTAGCGCTTCCTGGAATTTAGATGATCCAGATTAAGACAAGATAAGATAAGATAAGATAAGATAAGATAAGATAAGATAAGATAAGACAAGATAAGATAAGATAAGATAAGATAAGATAAGATAAGACAAGATAAGATAAGATATGATAAGATAAGACAAGATAAGATAAGATAAGATAAGATAAGATAAGACAAGACAAGATAAGATAAGATAAGATAAGATAAGATATGATAAGATAAGACAAGATAAGATAAGATAAGATAATATAAGATAAGACAAGATAAGATAAGATATGATAAGATAAGACAAGATATGATAAGATAAGATAAGATAAGATAAGATAAGACAAGACAAGATAAGATAAGATAAGATAAGATATGACAAGATAAGATAAGATAAGATAAGATAAGACAAGATAAGATAAGATATGATAAGATAAGATAAGATAAGATAAGATAAGATAAGACAAGACAAGATAAGATAAGATAAGATAAGATATGATAAGATATAATAAGACAAGATAAGATAAGACAAGATAAGATAAGACAAGATAAGTAAGACAAGAAAAGATAGATGGATAGATAGATAGATAGATAGATAGATAGATAGATAGATAGATAGATAGATAGATAGATAGATAGAAAGATAGATAGATAGATAGATAGATAGATAGATAGATAGATAGATAGATAGATAGATAGATAGATAGATAGATAGATAGATAGATAGATAGATAGATAGATAGATAGATAGATAGATAGATAGATAGATAGATAGATAGATAGATAGATAGATAGATAGATAGATAGATAGATAGATAGATAGATAGATAGATAGATAGATAGATAGATAGATAGATAGATAGATAGATAGATAGATAGATAGATAGATAGATAGATAGATAGATAGATAGGCCGCCTACATCTTGGGTCGCTGGCTGTCCACCTGCTGGCCAAACTTGCTCAGCTCCATCTGCAGCCTCCGCATCTGATCCTTAAGCTGCTCGCTCTGCAGGTCCCGCGGCGTTATTTGGTCTCTGGAGGCGGCTTCCGCCCGGCTTGTGCTGGCTCCGGCTGCAGATAAGGTGCGCATTAAATTAACTACGATACATATCGGTAGGTTGATCTAGTCATGCTTTCTGGCGCCAAGCTAAACAGCAGCTAGGTTCATTTTTTAGGTAACGGAGCGAAAGTCCTCTTGAGTCTATCCAACTATTTTCTATATTCTTACATGTTTACAGTGTAAATGAAATTTCTCCTCAAACAGAATTGTCCCTAGCTTGAGTCGACTATTGAGTCCATACTTTTTCTACGTGTACAAGAGAGCTATGAGCAAGATTTAAATTGATGAATGACCTCAGCAGAATTAGGGAGAAGGGAGAGAGAGAGGATGGAGAATGGGAGAGCTGTTCTCGTGCGGAAGTTGCGAGGAAGAAGCCTTACTATGGGGATTAAAAATGAAAGTGTCAGACCGGGCCAGAGAGTGACTTCAAGTCTAGCTTGTGGTTGCCATGGCTACAGTCTAGAGCTGATTACTCAAGCGAAGATTGTATATTGGCAAGATTGTATACGAGCTATATTGATTGTGGGCCGCGGTCTGCACACATTCTTACCCAGAAATGAGCCAAATAAGCTGCGTTGGTTACCGCGTACTGCATTAGACAATTATGTGACCAGGTATAGAGTCTCCATGCAAGTTTTTAGCTGTGAATTCTTGTAGTTATTGCTACTATCTGCCTCAGTGTCTCAGTGTCTCAATGTCGGAGTGTCTCAGTGTCTCAATGTCGGGGTGTCGCAGTGTCTCAGTGTCGGTATGTCGGAATGTCAGAGTGTCTCAGTGTCCCAGTTTGTCAGTGTCTCAGTGTCTCAGTGTCTCAGTGTCTCAGTGTCTCAGTGTCTCAGTGTCCCAGTGTCCCAGTGTATCAGTGTCCCAGTGTCCCAGTGTCCCAGTGTCTCAGTGTCTCAGTGTCTCAGTGTCCCAGTGTCCCAGTGTCCCATACAGTGTCCCAGTGTCTCAGTGTCTCAGTGTCCCAGTGTCCCAGTGTCTCAGTGTCTCAGTGTCCCAGTGTCTCAGTGTCCCAGTGTCTCAGTGTCCCAGTGTCTCAGTGTCTCAGTGTCCCAATGTCCCAGTGTCTCAGTGTCTCAGTGTCTCAGTGTCTCAGTGTCTCAGTGTCTGCAGTCTCAGTCTCTTAGAGTTTTTTCTGTCCTTCCGCCCCCCATCGCTCACTTCGGTCCCTGGCGGACACGGGCTGAGTGGCTGTCTCTGCCCAACGACGGTCATCAGACTCGAAGACGTAGCTGATTCTCAAGAGGCCGTCGCCGCTCGCTCTTCGACGCTTTGACTGGCGGCCTCGCTTCCCTTTTGCGCCGGTTCCGCCTCGGCGACCTTCCTCATCGTCACTGTCCAGACTGCTCCCAGCATCATCATCATAATCGGCTTCATCATCCTCGCCAACCCCCGCGACGTCGTCCTGCGAGCTGCCGGACGAGTAGCGGTTCCGGTGAGGCCGCAGCACCTCCCGATTCAGCGTAGTTGTGGACGACGAGAGCGTCGCGTTGGACTTGCCGACACCGGAGCCGCCAGTCGAGGACGGATGCTGCGCCAATCGGCGAGGCTGTCTTTTATTGCGTCGATTTTGCTGCTGCTGCTGCTGGCGAGTTGACGATGTGTCGAAGTGAAGCGACTTGCCGTTCGCAGCGGCGCCGGGCTTCTTGGTCTTGCCCGACAGGGTGCCTTGTCGCTGACGCGCTGGAGGCGGCGGCGAGGCGGACGGCTTGGATTCTTCGGCAAGTTGACTGGCGTTGGCCGCAGCTGTGACCGGAGATGGGGCTACGTTGGAGTCTTTTTTCTGCTGTTGCTGTTGCTGCTGTTGCTGCTGCTGCTGTTGCTGCTGCTGCTGTTGCTGCTGCTTTTTCTTCTCCCGCAAGTGTTTGTTGTCTCCACTGTCGTTTGATGATTTGGGCGATTCTGTACGACTATTAGTCGACCTCTTTTCCTCTTTGCTCTTGCCGAGCTGCGCTGACTTCTGTTGCTCGTCATTCTTAGCGTGTTTGTGTGACGCTTCTGAAGACTTTGCACTTTTAGCCTGGTCCGTAGGCTGGACCTCCACTTGCTTTTTACTGCTTGTTGCAACTACAGCTTTTCCCGGCTTTTTGGTTTTGTCCTTAGTCTTCTTTTCAGACTTCTCTGCAGTCTTTGTCTTTGTCTTTGTTGTTCCCGCCTCGGCTGTTTGCCTTTGATTGAGTGTTGTACTCCTAGTCTGCTTTGACTCTGTTGAGGCCGCAGTTCGCATTGAGGTCAGACTGTGCTTGGGAACAATGTTCAGCTCTGACATGTCCGTGTCAGACTCCTCTGAAGGCTGGGCTGCGGAATCAACAGCTAAAGTAGCTTCACCAGCTTCATCAGCTTCACCAGCTTCATCAGCTTCACCAGCTTCATCAGCTTCACCAGCTTCATCAGCTTTGTCGGTGGACTTTAAACCCACTGCGACAGGTTGCTTCTCCGATGATTTCTCAGCTGGTTTCTCAGCTGGTTTCTCAGCTGGTTTATCAGCTGGTTTCTCAGCTGGTTTCTCAGCTGGTTTATCAGCTGGTTTCTCAGCTGGTTTCTCAGCTGGTTTATCAGCTGGTTTCTCAGCTGGTTTATCAGCTGGTTTATCAGCTGGTTTATCAGCTGGTTTATCAGCTGGTTTATCAGCTGGTTTATCAGCTGGTTTATCAGCTGGTTTCTCAGCTGGTTTCTCAGCTGGTTTCTCAGCTGGTTTATCAGCTGGTTTCTCAGCTGGTTTATCAGCTGGTTTCTCAGCTGGTTTCTCAGCTGGTTTCTCAGCTGGTTTCTCAGCTGGTTTCTCAGCTGGTTTCTCAGCTGTTTTATCAGCTGGTTGCTCAGCTGGTTTCTCAGCTGGTTTATCAGCTGGTTTATCAGCTGGTTTATCAGCTGCTTTCTCAGCTGGTTTATCAGTGGGTTGCTCAGCTGGTTGCCCAGTGGGTTGCTCAACTGGTTGCTCAGCTGGTTGCTCAACTGGTTGCTCAGCTGGTTGCTCAACTGGTTGTTCAGCTGGTCGCTCAGCTGGTTGCTCAGCTGGTTGCTCAACTGGTTGCTCAGTGGGTTGCTCAGCTGATTGCTCAGTGGGTTGCTCAGCTGGTTGCTCAGTTGGTTGCTCAGCTGGTTGCTCAGTTGGTTGCTCAGCTGGTTGCTCAGCTGGTTGCTCAACTGGTTGCTCAGCTGGTTGCTCAACTGGTTGCTCAGTTGGTTGCTCAACTGGTTGCTCAGTTGGTTGCTCAGCTGGTTGCTCAGCTGGTTGCTCAACTGGTTGCTCAGCTGGTTGCTCAGTGGGTTGCTCAGTTGGTTGCTCAACTGGTTGCTCAGTTGGTTGCTCAGTGGGTTGCTCAGCTGGTTGCTCAACTGGTTGCTCAGCTGGTTGCTCAACTGGTTGTTCAGCTGGTCGCTCAGCTGGTTGCTCAGCTGGTTGCTCAACTGGTTGCTCAGTGGGTTGCTCAGCTGATTGCTCAGTGGGTTGCTCAGCTGGTTGCTCAGTTGGTTGCTCAGCTGGTTGCTCAGTTGGTTGCTCAGCTGGTTGCTCAGCTGGTTGCTCAACTGGTTGCTCAGTTGGTTGCTCAACTGGTTGCTCAGTTGGTTGCTCAGCTGGTTGCTCAGCTGGTTGCTCAACTGGTTGCTCAGCTGGTTGCTCAGTGGGTTGCTCAGTTGGTTGCTCAACTGGTTGCTCAGTTGGTTGCTCAGCTGGTTGCTCAGCTGGTTGCTCAGCTGGTTGCTCAGTGGGTTGCTCAACTGGTTGCTCAGTGGGTTGCTCAGCTGGTTGCTCAGTGGGTTGCTCAGTGGGTTGCTCAACTGGTTGCTCAGTTGGTTGCTCAGCTGATTGCTCAGTGGGTTGCTCAGCTGGTTGCTCAGTTGGTTGCTCAGCTGGTTGCTCAGTGGGTTGCTCAGCGGGTTGCTCAGTTGGTTCAGCAGACTCAGCGGTAGGTTCAGCAGACTCAGCGGTAGGTTCAGCAGACTCAGCGGTAGGTTCACCAGACTCAGCGGTAAGTTCAGCAGACTCAGCGGTAGGTTCACCAGACTCAGCGGTAGGTTCAGCAGACTCAGCGGTAGGTTCACCAGACTCAGCGGTAGGTTCACCAGACTCAGCGGTAGGTTCAGCAGACTCAGCGGTAGGTTCACCAGACTCAGCGGTAGGTTCACCAGACTCAGCGGTAGGTTCAGCAGACTCAGCGGTAGGTTCAGCAGACACTTTAGTCACTTCAAGGGTTTCGTCTTCATTACGTTCAGACGTTTGTTCAAAAATTGCTTCATTGTCATCATCGACCTTGGCCTCAGATGTTGCTTCAGTATCAGTAGTCCCATAAGTATTTGCTTCAGGTGTCTCAATGACAGTTTCTTCAAGATTCGTCTTCTCCCCAGGTGGTAAATTGGCTTTGCATGTCTCGACTTTATTCGCTTTAGGCGCCTCATCTCGATTCACTTCAGGTGTTTCACCTTCAGGTGCTTCATTTCCAGTCACCTCAGGTGTCTGCTCAGTATTCGCTTCAGGTATCTCCTTAGTATTTGCTTCAGGTGCTTCATTCGCTTCAGGTGCTTCATCTTCATTCGCTTCAGGCGCTTCATCTTCATTCGCTTCAGGTGCTTCATCTTCATTCGCTTCAGGTGCTTCATTTCCAGTCACCTCAGGTGTCTCCTCAGTATTCGCTTCAGGTATCTCCTTAGTATTTGCTTCAGGTGTTTCACCTTTATTCGCCTCAGGTGTCACCTCAGCATTCGCTTCAGCTGTTTCATATGCATTCGCTTCAGGTGCTTCGTCTTCATTCGCTTCAGGTGCTTCATTTCCAGTCACCTCAGGTGTCTCCTCAGTATTCGCTTCAGGTATCTCCTTAGTATTTGCTTCAGGTGCTTCATTTCCAGTCACCTCAGGTGTCTCCTCAGTATTCGCTTCAGGTATCTCCTTAGTATTTGCTTCAGGTGCTTCATCTTCATTCGCTTCAGGCGCTTCATCTTCATTCGCTTCAGGTGCTTCATCTTCATTCGCTTCAGATGCGTCATCTTCATTCGCTTCAGGTGCTTCATCTTCATTCGCTTCAGGTGCTTCATTTCCAGTCACCTCAGGTGTCTCCTCAGTATTCGCTTCAGGTATCTCCTTAGTATTTGCTTCAGGTGTTTCACCTTCATTCGCCTCAGGTGTCACCTCAGCATTCGCTTCAGCTGTTTCATATGCATTCGCTTCAGGTGCTTCATCTTCATTCGCTTCAGGTGCTTCATCTTCATTTGCTTCAGGTGCTTCATCTTCATTCGCTTCAGGTGCTTCATCTTCATTCGCTTCAGGTGCTTCATCTTCATTCGCTTCAGGTGCTTCATCTTCATTCGCTTCAGGTGCTTCATCTTCATTCGCTTCAGGTGCTTCATCTTCATTCGCTTCAGGTGCTTCATCTTCATTCGCTTCAGGTGCTTCATCTTCATTCGCTTCAGGCGCTTCATCTTCATTCACTTCAGGTGCTTCATTTCTAATCACTTCAGGTGTCTCCTTAGTATTCGCTTCAGGTGCTTCATCTCTATTCGCTTCAGATGTCCCCTCAGTATTCGCTTCAGATGTCCCTTCAGTATTCGCTTCAGATGTCCCCTCAGTATTCGCTTTAGGTGATTCACCTCCATTCGCTTCAGGTGCTTGATCTCCATTTACTTCAGGTGCTTGTTCGATATTAGCTTCTGAGGTTTCATGTACATTGACATCAGAATATTTTTCAGTATCTAGTTCAGGTACCGCCTCAGTATTAGCTTCAGCCGCCTCCTTTGCCGCTTCAGGCCGCAGACTTTCGCCGGCGTTTGACATGCTGGAGCTTGGGGAATTTCAAAGCTGAGGCGCTGTCCGTTCGCCTGCAGCGTTTAGAAAGTGGATATTTTAGTCACTGTTATTTAGAAGATACATGTAAAATGTACGTACATTAAAATATTGAATGACTTGTGCAGGACAAGGGAAGAATATGAGAATAGCATGAAAAAAGATACTGAGAAAGAGTGAATAAGAAATTGAGGAAAACCCAAAAATGACAACAGGGATACGAAGGGAGACTCAAGGGAGACACGAGAGACACTCAAGAGAGACACGAGGGAGACTCAAGAGAGACACGAGGGAGACTCAAGGGAGACACGAGGGAGACTCAAGGGAGACACGAGAGACACTCAAGAGAGACACGAGGGAGACTCAAGGGAGACACGAGGGAGACTCAAGAGAGACACGAGGGAGACTCAAGGGAGACACGAGAGACACTCAAGAGAGACACGAGGGAGACTCAAGGGAGACACGAGAGACACTCAAGAGAGACACGAGGGAGACTCAAGAGAGACACGAGGGAGACTCAAGGGAGACACGAGGGAGACTCAAGGGAGACACGAGAGACACTCAAGAGAGACACGAGGGAGACTCAAGGGAGACACGAGGGAGACTCAAGAGAGACACGAGGGAGACTCAAGGGAGACACGAGAGACACTCAAGAGAGACACGAGGGAGACTCAAGGGAGACACGAGAGACACTCAAGAGAGACACGAGAGACACTCAAGAGAGACACAAGGGAGACTCAAGAGAGACACAAGGGAGACTCAAGAGAGACACAAGGGAGACTCAAGAGAGACACAAGGGAGACTCAGAGAGACACGAGGGAGACTCAGAGAGACACGAGGGAGACTCAGAGAGACACGAGGGAGACTCAGAGAGACATGAGGGAGACTCAGAGAGACACGAGGGAGACTCAGAGAGACACGAGGGAGACTCAAGAGAGACATTAGAAAAAGACTCAAGGGAGACACGAGGGAGACTCAAGGGAGACACGAGGGAGACTCAGAGAGACACGAGGGAGACTCAAGAGAGACACGAGGGAGACTCAGAGAGACACAAGGGAGACTCAAGAGAGACACAAGGGAGACTCAAGAGAGACACGAGGGAGACTCAGAGAGACACGAGGGAGACTCAGAGAGACATGAGGGAGACTCAGAGAGACACAAGGGAGACTCAAGAGAGACACGAGGGAGACTCAAGAGAGACACGAGGGAGACTCAAGAGAGACACGAGGGAGACTCAGAGAGACACGAGGGAGACTCAGAGAGACACGAGGGAGACTCAGAGAGACACGAGGGAGACTCAAGGGAGACACGAGAGACACTCAAGAGAGACACGAGGGAGACTCAAGGGAGACACGAGGGAGACTCAAGAGAGACACGAGGGAGACTCAAGGGAGACACGAGAGACACTCAAGAGAGACACGAGGGAGACTCAAGGGAGACACGAGAGACACTCAAGAGAGACACGAGGGAGACTCAAGAGAGACACAAGGGAGACTCAAGAGAGACACAAGGGAGACTCAAGAGAGACACAAGGGAGACTCAAGAGAGACACGAGGGAGACTCAGAGAGACACGAGGGAGACTCAGAGAGACACGAGGGAGACTCAGAGAGACACGAGGGAGACTCAGAGAGACATGAGGGAGACTCAGAGAGACACGAGGGAGACTCAGAGAGACACGAGGGAGACTCAAGAGAGACATTAGAAAAAGACTCAAGGGAGACACGAGGGAGACTCAAGGGAGACACGAGGGAGACTCAAGGGAGACACGAGGGAGACTCAAGAGAGACACGAGGGAGACTCAGAGAGACACAAGGGAGACTCAAGAGAGACACAAGGGAGACTCAAGAGAGACACGAGGGAGACTCAGAGAGACACGAGGGAGACTCAGAGAGACATGAGGGAGACTCAGAGAGACACAAGGGAGACTCAAGAGAGACACGAGGGAGACTCAAGAGAGACACGAGGGAGACTCAAGAGAGACACGAGGGAGACTCAGAGAGACACGAGGGAGACTCAGAGAGACACGAGGGAGACTCAGAGAGACACGAGGGAGACTCAGAGAGACACGAGGGAGACTCAAGGGAGACACGAGAGACACTCAAGAGAGACACGAGGGAGACTCAAGGGAGACACGAGGGAGACTCAAGAGAGACACGAGGGAGACTCAAGGGAGACACGAGAGACACTCAAGAGAGACACGAGGGAGACTCAAGAGAGACACGAGGGAGACTCAAGAGAGACACGAGGGAGACTCAAGAGAGACACAAGGGAGACTCAAGAGAGACACAAGGGAGACTCAGAGAGACACGAGGGAGACTCAGAGAGACACGAGGGAGACTCAAGAGAGACATTAGAAAAAGACTCAAGGGAGACACGAGGGAGACTCAAGAGAGACACGAGGGAGACTCAAGGGAGACACGAGGGAGACTCAGAGAGACACGAGGGAGACTCAGAGAGACACAAGGGAGACTCAAGAGAGACACAAGGGAGACTCAAGAGAGACACGAGGGAGACTCAGAGAGACACGAGGGAGACTCAGAGAGACATGAGGGAGACTCAGAGAGACACAAGGGAGACTCAAGAGAGACACGAGGGAGACTCAAGAGAGACACGAGGGAGACTCAGAGAGACACGAGGGAGACTCAGAGAGACACGAGGGAGACTCAGAGAGACACGAGGGAGACTCAAGAGAGACACGAGGGAGACTCAGAGAGACACGAGGGAGACTCAGAGAGACACGAGGGAGACTCAAGAGAGACACGAGGGAGACTCAAGAGAGACACGAGGGAGACTCAAGAGAGACACGAGGGAGACTCAGAGAGACACGAGGGAGACTCAGAGAGACACGAGGGAGACTCAAGAGAGACACGAGGGAGACTCAGAGAGACACGAGGGAGATTCAGAGAGACACGAGGGAGACTCAGAGAGACACGAGAAAAAGACTCAAGGGAGACACGAGGGAGACTCAAGAGAGACATGAGAAAAAGACTCACAGACACGAGGGAGACTCCAGTTTATAAAGTTTAAATTGGATACAAAAAGAAGCAAAGAATTCAATTGTCTCACCAAAGGTGCCGCAGCAAATATTTAAAAAATTTCCCTCAAGAAAAAGCTCAGCAAAGGATCGGCCAGCAAGTTGCCGGGCCCGCTTATCTATTAATACGAGGCCTTCAACCAATAGGAGAAGGATTTGCACCCACCATCTCAACTTATACTCAAGTATACAGACCAGCTCACTGCTAAGCACGGAATCTTCCGATCCCATGCAGCCTCCTCACAAGGCGCAGTTCCTTCATCCGTGGAGTTGTCATGACAACGAATTGCTCAGTCAATGCGCGCTAAGTGCACTGATTATATTTCACCCTGTGGCTGCCAGGGAGTTCTTAAATTATAGATATCTGGACTGGCCACGCGCGTGGACTGTTAAACATAGAGTCGGTTTGGAAAACACGAATCGTCTGTTTAACCTGACTCGGACTGTTGGATGAGAAATATGCAGAATCAGATTTGGCGCCCCCACAGAATCAGATTTGGCGCCCCGACCCCCACAGAATCAGATTTGGCGCCCCCACACAGAATCAGATTTGGCGCCCCCACACAGAATCAGATTTGGCGCCCCCACACAGAATCAGATTTGGCGCCCCCACAGAATCAGATTTGGCGCCCCGACCCCCACAGAATCAGATTTGGCGCCCCCACACAGAATCAGATTTGGCGCCCCCCATAGAATCAGATTTGGCGCCCCCACACAGAATCAGATTTGGCGCCCCCCATAGAATCAGATTTGGCGCCCCCACCCCACAAAATCAGATTTGGCGCCCCCCCCCACAGAATCAGATTTGGCGCCCCCACAGAATCAGATTTGGCGCCCCCACAGAATCAGATTTGGCGCCCCGACCCCCACAGAATCAGATTTGGCGCCCCCACACAGAATCAGATTTGGCGCCACCATACAGAATCAGATTTGGCGCCCCCCACAGAATCAGATTTGGCGCCCCCCACAGAATCAGATTTGGCGCCCCCACACAGAATCAGATTTGGCGCCCCCACACAGAATCAGATTTGGCGCCCCCACAGAATCAGATTTGGCGCCCCCCACAGAATCAGATCTGGCGCCCTCCACAGAATCAGATTTGGCGCCTTTCCCCCCCCCACAGAATCAGATTTGGCGCCCCGACCCCCACAGAATCAGATTTGGCGCCCCCACAGAATCAGATTTGGCGCCCCGACCCCCCACAGAATCAGATTTGGCGCCCCCACACAGAATCAGATTTGGCGCGCCCCCACACAGAATCAGATTTGGCGCCCCCCCCCACAGAATCAGATTTGGCGCCCCCCACAGAATCAGATTTGGCGCCCTCCACAGAATCAGATTTGGCGCCTTTCCCCCCCCCCCCCCAGAATCAGATTTGGCGCCCCGACCCCCACAGAATCAGATTTGGCGCCCCCACAGAATCAGATTTGGCGCCCCGACCCCCCACAGAATCAGATTTGGCGCCCCCACACAGAATCAGATTTGGCGCCCCCCATAGAATCAGATTTGGCGCCTCCACCCCACAGAATCAGATTTGGCGCCACCATACAGAATCAGATTTGGCGCCCCCCCACAGAATCAGATTTGGCGCCCCCACAGAATCAGATTTGGCGCCACCATACAGAATTCCCACACCGATTGCTATTTTATTATTATTAATTACAATCACCATAACTAGCGCCATGGAAGCTTATTATCAAAGCAAGGCGGTTGTAAAACTCTGCATCAATATACACAGTAGCCTGTGCATACCAGCTGCTGATATTACTCTATTGAGTCTCCTCGACATGCCCTGAGCGATCTGCTCTGCATTTCTATAGCTATTGAGACTTCTTGCTCAGCTCAGAAGAGAGGAAATTTTGCTTCACAATAAATTCTGTTTTGAGGCCAAGTTGGACTTTGTAGAGAGACAGACTGAAAAAAGGAAGCAGGAAGTATTGTTGGAAAGCGTGGGGTAGCTAAGATGGTTAATTGCATAAATTTTAAGGGCTATAGAAATAGTATGAGAACTTAAGACTCAAAGCTGAATGTTCTTGAGGGGCGCCAGATCTAGTTCTGAGGTTGTGGCGCCAGATCCATTTCTGAGGTTTTGGCGCCAGATCCAGTTCTGAGGTTTTGGTGCCAGATCCAGTTCTGAGGTTTTGGTGCCAGATCTAGTTCTGAGGTTTTGGTGCCAGATCCAGTTCTGAGGTTGTGGAGCCAGATCTAGTTCTGAGGTTGTGGCGCCAGATCCATTTCTGAGGTTTTGGCGCCAGATCCAGTTCTGAGGTTTTGGTGCCAGATCCAGTTCTGAGGTTATGGCGCCAGATCTAGCTCAGAGGTTTTGGCGCCAGATCTAGTTCTGAGGTTGTGGAGCCAGATCTAGTTCTGAGGTTGTGGAGCCAGATCTAGTTCTGAGGTTGTGGCGCCAGATCCATTTCTGAGGTTTTGGCGCCAGATCCAGTTCTGAGGTTTTGGTGCCAGATCCAGTTCTGAGGTTATGGCGCCAGATCTAGCTCAGAGGTTTTGGCGCCAGATCTAGTTCTGAGGTTGTGGAGCCAGATCTAGTTCTGAGGTTGTGGAGCCAGATCTAGTTCTGAGGTTGTGGAGCCAGATCTAGTTCTGAGGTTTTGGCGCCAGATCTAGTTCTGAGGTTTTGGCGCCAGATCCAGTTCTGAGGTTGTGGCGCCAGATCTAGTTCTGAGGCGCCAAACACATGATAGTCATTTTCATAGAATTTATACTCTTGAGTCTTGATATGGGGCAGTAAATTTACCTGTATAGCAATACTCATGTACATGTACTCGTCATACATGTAACCATGCATTATCCAATAAGTTTTTAGTACCTATTCATTGTACTTTCTTAAATTTTATATTTCCCAGCATCCGGATGCACGGAGTCCCCTGCAGCTGTAAGTCATGGGAACTCGGGATAGACAGTAGGATGTCAGGATAGACAGTAGGATGTCAGGATAGACAGTGGGATGTCAGGATAGACAGTAGGATGACAGGATAGACAGTAGGATGACAGGATAGACAGTGGGATGTCAGGATAGACAGTAGGATGTCAGGATAGACAGTGGGATGTCAGGATAGACAGTAGGATGACAGGATAGACAGTAGGATGTCAGGATAGACAGTAGGATGTCAGGATAGACAGTGGGATGTCAGGATAGACAGTAGGATGACAGGATAGACAGTGGGATGTCAGGATAGACAGTAGGATGTCAGGATAGACAGTGGGATGTCAGGGTAGACAGTAGGATGTCAGGATAGACAGTGGGATGTCAGGATAGACAGTAGGATGACAGGATAGACAGTAGGATGTCAGGATAGACAGTAGGGTGTCCGGAAAGACATTCAGGATGTCAGGATAGACAGTAGGGTGTCAGGATGTCAGATACACAGTGGGATGTCAGGATAGACAGTAGGAGGGTGTCAGGAAAGACAGTAGGGTGTCAGGAAAGACACTGGATGTCACTAAAGACATTAGGGTGTCAGGATAGACAGTAGGGTGTCAGTAAAAACACTGGGATGTCAGGATAGACAGTAGGGTGTCAGGATAGACAGTGGGATGTCAGGATAGACAGTAGGGTGTCAGGATAGACAGTAGGGTGTCAGTAAAGACACTGGGATGTTAGGATAGACAGTAGGGTGTCAGGATAGACAGTAGGAGGGTGTCAGGAAAGACAGTAGAGTTTCAGGATAGACAGTGGGATGTCAGGATAGACAGTAGGGTGTCAGGAAAGACACTGGGATGTCAGGATAGACAGTAGGGTGTCAGTAAAGACACTGGGATGTCAGGATAGACAGTAGGGTGTCAGGATAGACAGTAGGAGGGTGTCAGGAAAGACAGTAGAGTTTCAGGATAGACAGTGGGATGTCAGGATAGACAGTAGTGTGTCAGTAAAGACACTGGGATGTCAGGATAGACAGTAGGGTGTCAGGATAGACAGTAGGAGGGTGTCAGGAAAGACAGTAGAGTTTCAGGATAGACAGTGGGATGTCAGGATAGACAGTAGGGTGTCAGGAAAGACACTGGGATGTCAGGATAGACAGTAGGGTGTCAGTAAAGACACTGGGATGTCAGGATAGACAGTAGGGTGTCAGGATAGACAGTAGGAGGGTGTCAGGAAAGACAGTAGAGTTTCAGGATAGACAGTGGGATGTCAGGATAGACAGTAGTGTGTCAGGATAGACAGTAGGAGGGTGTCAGGAAAGACAGTAGAGTTTCAGGATAGACAGTGGGATGTCAGGATAGACAGTAGTGTGTCAGTAAAGACACTGGGATGTCAGGATAGACAGTAGGGTGTCAGGATAGACAGTAGGAGGGTGTCAGGAAAGACAGTAGAGTTTCAGGATAGACAGTGGGATGTCAGGATAGACAGTAGGGTGTCAGGAAAGACACTGGGATGTCACTAAAGACATTAGGGTGTCAGGATAGACAGTAGGGTGTCAGTAAAAACACTGGGATGTCAGGATAGACAGTAGGGTGTCAGGATAGACAGTGGGATGTCAGGATAGACAGTAGGGTGTCAGGATAGACAGTAGGGTGTCAGTAAAGACACTGGGATGTTAGGATAGACAGTAGGGTGTCAGGATAGACAGTAGGAGGGTGTCAGGAAAGACAGTAGAGTTTCAGGATAGACAGTGGGATGTCAGGATAGACAGTAGGGTGTCAGGAAAGACACTGGGATGTCAGGATAGACAGTAGGGTGTCAGTAAAGACACTGGGATGTCAGGATAGACAGTAGGGTGTCAGGATAGACAGTAGGAGGGTGTCAGGAAAGACAGTAGAGTTTCAGGATAGACAGTGGGATGTCAGGATAGACAGTAGTGTGTCAGTAAAGACACTGGGATGTCAGGATAGACAGTAGGGTGTCAGGATAGACAGTAGGAGGGTGTCAGGAAAGACAGTAGAGTTTCAGGATAGACAGTGGGATGTCAGGATAGACAGTAGGGTGTCAGGAAAGACACTGGGATGTCAGGATAGACAGTAGGGTGTCAGTAAAGACACTGGGATGTCAGGATAGACAGTAGGGTGTCAGGATAGACAGTAGGAGGGTGTCAGGAAAGACAGTAGAGTTTCAGGATAGACACTGGGATGTCAGGATAGACAGTAGGGTGTCAGGATAGACAGTAGGAGGGTGTCAGGAAAGACAGTAGAGTTTCAGGATAGACAGTGGGATGTCAGGATAGACAGTAGTGTGTCAGTAAAGACACTGGGATGTCAGGATAGACAGTAGGGTGTCAGGATAGACAGTAGGAGGGTGTCAGGAAAGACAGTAGAGTTTCAGGATAGACAGTGGGATGTCAGGATAGACAGTAGGGTGTCAGGAAAGACACTGGGATGTCAGGATAGACAGTAGGGTGTCAGTAAAGACACTGGGATGTCAGGATAGACAGTAGGGTGTCAGGATAGACAGTAGGAGGGTGTCAGGAAAGACAGTAGAGTTTCAGGATAGACAGTGGGATGTCAGGATAGACAGTAGTGTGTCAGTAAAGACACTGGGATGTCAGGATAGACAGTAGGGTGTCAGGATAGACAGTAGGAGGGTGTCAGGAAAGACAGTAGAGTTTCAGGATAGACAGTGGGATGTCAGGATAGACAGTAGGGTGTCAGGAAAGACACTGGGATGTCACTAAAGACAGTGGGATGTCAGGATAGACAGTAGGGTGTCAGGAAAGACACTGGGATGTCACTAAAGACAGTGGGATGTCAGGATAGACACTGGGATGTCACTAAAGACAGTAGGGTGTCAGGAAAGACAGTAGGATGTCAGGATAGACAGTAGGGTGTCAGGAAAGACAGTGGGGGCCAGGTGATACTGCAGTTGTCGAGAGTCACCTATATTTTTTCTGCAGATCAAAAGGGATTGAATCAAAGTAAAGTGTCAAACAAACCAAAATCAATGAATCGCTTTTGACAAGCAAGTCTATCCTAGAATTTTGCAACAAAAGTACACAAATCTGCTTTCATAAAGACAACGAAATGTAAAGCCCTTACTGTGGAAAGCAATTACTACTCAATAATAGAATCTATGAATATTAAATACGATAAATATTCATGCGCATATACAAACCCAAAAATACATGTATGTAGACTGTGACAATCATGACTTGAGGGTATTATAAATTATGCAAAAAGTATGCTTCCAGTTCATTGTATATACTGATCGTACGGCTGAATTCCTTGACTGGTATAAGAGTGGCAGCCATAGTAGGAGTGACAGTCTCAATAAGAGTGACAGTCTTAATAATTGAGTGACAGCCTCAATTAGAGTTGACAGTCTCAATAAGAGTGACAGTCTTAATAATTGAGTGACAGCCTCAATTAGAGTTGACAGTCTCAATAAGAGTGACAGCCTCAATAAGAGTGACAGTCTCAATAAGAGTAACAGTCTTAATAATTGAGTGACAGCCTCAATAAGAGTTGACAGTCTCAATAAGAGTGACAGTCTCAATAAGAGTGACAGTCTCAATAAGAGTGACAGCCTCAATAAGAGTGACAGCCTCAATAAGAGTGACAGTCTCAATAAGAGTGACAGCCTCAATAAGAGTGACAGCCTCAATAAGAGTGACAGTCTTAATAATTGAGTGACAGCCTCAATAAGAGTTGAAAGTCTCAATAAGAGTGAAAGCCTCAATAAAAGTGACAGCCTCAATAAGAGTGACAGCCTCAATAAGAGTGACAGCCTCAATAAGAGTGACAGTCTTAATAATTGAGTGACAGCCTCAATAAGAGTTGACAGTCTCAATAAGAGTGAAAGCCTCAATAAAAGTGACAGCCTCAATAAGAGTGACAGCCTCAATAAGAGTGACAGTCTCAAAAAGAGTGACGGCCTCAATAAGAGTGACAGTGCCAGTAAATGTGACAGGCTTATGAGTGACAGTTACAACAGAGTGAACAATTCTTTTCAATTGAAAAAGGCAGACACAATAAAGCAGAAGGTTTGAATGCATTCGCATCATACATGTTGCTTTCATAATCATAAAGCATGTGTGTATTTTTCTAGATAAACTATTCATAATCGGCAAGTGTACCAGTACTAAGTCGATAGAATCACTTCGAATCTAGAACAGGGAAAAATTGCATAATTTTATATTCACTGACTGAGTAATTCTGAAATCGTGAAAAATAAGTTATGATGCATATTTTTACAAGGCAAATCAATATTGTAACAATTAGCACCATTATGTACTATATATGATTAGCGAGGGTCTTTTATTGTATAATTAGTGTAATTAAAAGCACAAATAATTATACAAGCACAGCCGCACCAAAGCATCAATTTATTAATTCATAAATTTATTATTAATCAAAAATGAAATCAATGTTCAGAAACAATCGACAGGAAGAAAACTGGATTAATACAAAGATTTCTAATCGCAGATATAGAAACAGAATTAAAAACCTTAGTAGCACTACTGCAAGTAAGCTATAACGATTAGTTTTTATTGCGTGATTTTAAAAAAAATTGTTTAGAAAAATTTGTACGGTCGGACGACTAGCCCTAAGTTTCCGATTAGCAAAGAGCCGTCAAATCCGCCCCTTGAATAACAACAGAATCGTCAAATCCGCCCCTTGAATAACAACAGAATCGTCAAATCCGCCTCTTAAATAACAACAGAATTGTCAAATCCGCCCCCTTGAATAACAACAGAATCGTCAAATCCGCCCCTTGAATAACAACAGAATCGTCAAATCCGCCCCTTGAATAACAACAGAATCGTCAAATCTGCCCCTTAAATAACAACAGAATTGTCAAATCCGCCCCCCGAACAACAATAGAATCGTCAAATCCGCCCCTTGAATAACAACAGAATCGTCAAATCCGCCCCCGAACAACAATAGAATCGTCAAATCCGCCCCTCGAATAACAACAGAATCGTCAAATCCGCCCCGAACAACAATAGAATCGTCAAATCCGCCCCTTGAACAACAGAATCGTCAAATCCGCCCCGAACAACAATAGAATCGTCAAATCCGCCCCTTGAACAACAGAATCGTCAAATCCGCCCCGAACAACAATAGAATCGTCAAATCCGCCCCTTGAACAACAGAATCGTCAAATCCGCCCCTTGAACAACAACAGAATCGTCAAATCCGCCCCTTAAATAACAACAGAATCGTCAAATCCGCCCCTTAAATAACAACAGAATCGTCAAATCCGCCCCCTCGAACAACAATAGAATCGTCAAATCCGCCCCCTGAATAACAACAGAATCGTCAAATCCGCCCCCTACATCCCAAAAGTTACTCTGTTGCCCGAATCGCGGCCGCCACCTCCGGCCACTCCGCGGCCCGATCCCGAAGCTGGGCTAGCGTGGCTCTCGCCTGCTGTACATCGCCGCCTCCGTCAATCGACGCGGCTGTCAGTTGCCACAGCTGGCCAAACAGGGCGGCAGTGTCTGGCGCCGTCAAGTCGCAATGATCGGCGAGGCCGCACAGTAGGCCAAGTCGAAGATCGCGCAATCGTCGGCGCTGATGCTGTTGCTGCGCCTGCTGACCAGTTGGCGCTGTCGCCAGGTTGTCGAGCTCAATCAACAGGTGTCGCATGAGCTGCCCTGACAGGTCTGCCAAATGGGATCTGGCCTTCTGGCTGCCAGCTAGCAGAACATCGTTGGCTGCGGAAAAAATAGGGCGTAACCGTTTTCAACTTTACGATTTAGTCTTAATGCTGCTGGGCCACTTGATCCCCGAGTGACTTCATGCCCGAGTGACTTGATTTCCGACTGACTTGATCCCCGTGTGCCTGGATTTCCGAGTGACTTGATCCCTGTGTGACTTGATCCCCGAGTGACTTGATCCCCGAGTGACTTGATCCCGAGTGATTTGATCCCCGAGTGACTTGATCCCGAGTGACTTGATCCCGAGTGACTTGATCCCGAGTGACTTGATCCCCGAGTGACTTGATCCCCGAGTGACTTGATCCCCGAGTGACTTGATCCCCGAGTGACTTGATCCCCGAGTGACTTGATCCCCGAGTGACTTGATCCCCGAGTGATTTGATCCCCGAGTGATTTGATTCCTGAGTGACTTGATCCCCGAGTGACTTGATCCCCGAGTGACTTGATCCCCGAGTGACTTGATCCCCGAGTGATTGATCCCTGAGTGACTTGATCCCCGAGTGACTTGATCCCCGAGTGACTTGATCCCTGAGTGACTTGATCCCCGAGTGACTTGATCCCCGAGTGACTTGATCCCGGAGTTATTGATCCCTGAGTGACTTGATCCCCGAGTGACTTGATCCCCGAGTGATTTGATTCCCGAGTGATTGATCCCTGAGTGACTTGATCCCCGAGTGACTTGATCCCCGAGTGACTTGATCCCTGAGTGACTTGATCCCCGAGTGACTTGATCCCCGAGTGACTTGATCCCCGAGTGACTTGATACCCGAGTGATTGATCCCTAAGTGACTTGATCCCCGATTGACTTGATCCCTATGTGACTTGATCCCTGTGTGACATTTGATCCCTGTCGCCTCCGCCTCCTGTGTGACTTGATCCCCGAGTGACTTGATACCCGAGTGATTGATCCCTAAGTGACTTGATCCCCGATTGACTTGATCCCTATGTGACTTGATCCCTGTGTGACATTTGATCCCTGTCGCCTCCGCCTCCTGTGTGACTTGATCCCCGAGTGACTTGATCCCTGGGTGGGTTAATACCCGAGTGACTTGATCCCTGGGTGGGTTAATACCCGAGTGACTTGATCCCTGTGTGCCTGGATTCCCGAGTGACTTGATCCCCAAACCAGGGGTGGCATTATTGATCTGGAATCTGAGCTTCAAAGAAGTGCATAATGTTTAATAACAGAGAACAGTAAACTATGCGGGCACATAAATACGAGCTATAAATAGCCTAAATTGATATTTAAATTGTCAACAAGATTCATGAGCAGATGTAAATGCACCTTGTAGGCATTGTTTAAAATTGAAATCTGCTGCAGCCTGAGAGAACGACAACACGAGAGCTCCAAGAAGCTGGTGAATACACAATGAACTCGTATTTGAGCAGCATATACTAGGATGGAGTCCTTAACAATTTCCGAAGCAACAGTCGAACCCAGTGCTGTGTAAGCAAGCATTTCTCCCACTTTTGTTACAAGACTCCAGCATGAAACCTTTGCACTCCAGTTACAATAGCAGAAAGAAGCTTTTCCCTGCTCAACGTTCAAAGCCAATCTGGCATTTTGGTGCTGCGAATTCCGTAAGATAATCCGAAACGATAACCATCCGATAAAAGAATCTCAAGCCAAGGCAAAAAACAGGCTAATGTGCCTACTGATTCAAGTAGCAACGACCAGAAATCTGAGGCTTTGCCCTTTTTTAATTGGCTAAAACTGAGTAGCACAAATTCAACTGGTTTTTGTGGGGAGCTCAATGGGGAGTTGCTGAGATGCCAATTGGCTCAATGGGGAGTTGCTGAGATGCCAATTGGCTCAATGGGGAGTTGCTGAGATGCCAATTGGCTCAATGGGGAGTTGCTGAGATGCCAATTGGCTCAATGGGGAGTTGCTGAGATGCCAATTGGCTCAATGGGGAGTTGCTGAGATGCCAATTGGCTCAATGGGGAGTTGCTGAGATGCCAATTGGCTCAATGGGGAGTTGCTGAGATGCCAATTGGCTCAATGGGGAGTTGCTGAGATGCCAATTGGCTCAATGGGGAGTTGCTGAGATGCCAATTGGCTCAATGGGGAGTTGCTGAGATGCCAATTGGCTCAATGGGGAGTTGCTGAGATGCCAATTGGCTCAATGGGGAGTTGCTGAGATGCCAATTGGCTCAATGGGGAGTTGCTGAGATGCCAATTGGCTCAATGGGGAGTTGCTGAGATGCCAATTGGCTCAATGGGGAGTTGCTGAGATGCCAATTGGCTCAATGGGGAGTTGCTGAGATGCCAATTGGCTCAATGGGGAGTTGCTGAGATGCCAATTGGCTCAATGGGGAGTTGCTGAGATGCCAATTGGCTCAATGGGGAGTTGCTGAGATGCCAATTGGCTCAATGGGGAGTTGCTGAGATGCCAATTGGCTCAATGGGGAGTTGCTGAGATGCCAATTTGCTCAATGGGGAGTTGCTGAGATGCCAATTGGCTCAATGGGGAGTTGCTGAGATGCCAATTGGCTCAATGGGGAGTTGCTGAGATGCCAATTGGCTCAATGGGGAGTTGCTGAGATGCCAATTGGCTCAATGGGGAGTTGCTGAGATGCCAATTGGCTCAATGGGGAGTTGCTGAGATGCCAATTGGCTCAATGGGGAGTTGCTGAGATGCCAATCGGCTCAACGGCTGCTAACGCTGTTAACAATCGGCCAATCGGCTGCTAACCATCTCAGATATTTTAATTATAAAACTATCAAATTTAATGACGGCAGGTCAAAGCTCACCAGAGACTCCTTCAACCCTATAGGGATATTTATCCTGCGACATTGTTGCTATAGTAACCAGCACCGGCACGATACACTCCGGCCGCCTGGACGCAATCGATTGCTGCTGAGCCGATTCAGCCAAGCCGTTGCTAGTTGGCATGGCAACCGTTGGCTCGTCACCAACCGGAGGCGGTGAAGCGCACAAGCCGTTGACCAGGCCGGTGAGCAGGGTCAGCGGCTGCTTTGAGTCAGGATCGTCAGGGAATAGTACTAGCGATGACAGCAGCGGATGCAGCTGGGGTGGCAGCGGCTGCTGCAACTGTTGATAAGGCTTAGCCAACAGCTGCAGCAGAAGCCGGATTGCTTCTTTTAACAAAGCGTCCGCCTGCGAAAAAAATCATGAGCATTTTACTTTCACACTTTTCAGTATATGATGCCATTTAATGCATAAGTCATAAAGGAATTTTTCTACCTTAAAGGCACACCATGCTACCTTCTAGACACACCTGTCTACCTTGGAGACACACCTTTCTACCTTAGTGACACACCTGTCTACCTTGGAGACACACCTTTCTACCTTAGAGACACACCTGTCTACCTTGGAGACACACCATTCTACCTTGGAGACACACATTTCTACCTTAGAGATACCTTTCTACCTTAGTAGACACACCTGTCTACCTTGGAGACACACCTTTCTACCTTAGAGACACACCTGTCTACCTTGGAGACACACCATTCTACCTTGGAGACACACATTTCTACCTTAGAGATACCTTTCTACCTTAGTAGACACACCTGTCTACCTTGGAGACACACCTTTCTACCTTAGAGACACACCTGTCTACCTTGGAGACACACCATTCTACCTTGGAGACACACATTTCTACCTTAGAGACACACCTGTCTACCTTGGAGACACACCATTCTACCTTGGAGACACACATTTCTACCTTAGAGATACCTTTCTACCTTAGTAGACACACCTGTCTACCTTGGAGACACACCTTTCTACCTTAGAGACACACCTGTCTACCTTGGAGACACACCATTCTACCTTGGAGACACACATTTCTACCTTAGAGATACCTTTCTACCTTAGTAGACACACCTGTCTACCTTGGAGACACACCTTTCTACCTTAGAGACACACCTGTCTACCTTGGAGACACACCATTCTACCTTGGAGACACACATTTCTACCTTAGAGATACCTTTCTACCTTAGAGACACACCTTTCTACCTTGGAGACACACTTTTCTACCACAGGAACATCTTTCAACCTTGGAGACACACTTTTCTATCACAGACACACCTTTCTACCTTGGAGACCTTTCTACCACAGAGACACACCATTCTACCTTGGAGACACATTTATACCTTGGAGACACACCTTTCTACCTTAGAGACACCTTTCTACCTTGGAGACACACCTTTCTACCTTGGAGACACACCTTTCTACCTAGGACACACCTTTGTACCTAAGACACACCTTTCCGCCCTTAGAGACACACTACCTCTACCTCAAAGATACACTTTTCTACATTGTAGACATACCTTTCTACCTCAGACACCTTTCTACATTAAAGACACATTTTTCTACCTCAGACAAAACAGGGCATCTGAATAACAATAAGCAACAAACTTAAGCATTAATACCTAGTCGCTTACTAACTAGTAGTAAGATAAGAATAAGAATAAGAATTTTACCTGTCCATAGCACTGATTGAGCAGGGCCACCTGAGCTGACTCCAAGTAGAGCTGACAGCGCAGTCCCGGTTCGTCAAGCGACGGCAGGGTAACAAAAGAGAAAGCGGCGCAGGCGTGAGTGAATGCGGAGGTTCTGGCCGTGTGGCTGCAATGGAACGCGGGGCAAAATACTCAGGCCGGATTGCAGGGCGCATCTAGGGTGGTGTGGATTAGAGAGCATATAGGGCGGATAGGGCGGATCTAGGGCCGATCTAGAGAGGATCTAGGGCGGATCTAGAGTGGATCTAGGGCTGATCTAGAGAGGATCTAGGGTGGATCTAGAGAGGATCTAGGGCCGATCTAGAGAGGATCTAGGGCGGATCTAGAGCGGATCTAGGGCTGATCTAGGGCGATCTAGAGCGTATCTAGGGCGGATCTAGAGCGGATCTAGAGAGGATCTAGGGCGGATCTAGGGCGGATCTTGAGCGGATCTAGGGCGGATCTAGGGCGGATCTATAAGGGATCTAAGGTGGATCTAGGTTGGATCTAAGGCGGATCTAGGGCGGATCTAGGGCGGATCTAGGGCGGATCTAGAGAGGATCTAGGGCGGATCTAGAGCGGATCTAGAGAGGATCTAGGGCGGATCTAGGGCGGATCTTGAGCGGATCTAGGGCGGATCTAGGGCGGATCTATAAGGGAACTAAGGTGGATCTAGGTTGGATCTAAGGCGGATCTAGGGCGGATCTAGGGCGGATCTAGGGCGGATCTAGAGAGGATCTAGGGCGGATCTAGAGCGGATCTAGAGAGGATCTAGGGCGGATCTATAAGGGATCTAAGGTGGATCTAGGTTGGATCTAAGGCGGATCTAGGGCGGATCTAGGGCGGATCTAGAGCGGATCTAGTGTGGATCTATAGCAGATCTAGAGCGGGTCTACTGCGGATCTAGAGAGGATCTAGAGATGATCTAAAGCGGATCTAGAGCGGATCTAGAGAGGATCTAGGGCGGATCTAGAGAGGATCTATGGCGGATCTAGGGGGGATATAGAAAGGATCTAGGGAGGATCTAGAGTGGATCTAGAGCGTATCTACGGCGGATCTAGAGCGGATCTAGAGAGGATCTAGGGCGGATCTAGGGCGGATCTATATGGGATCTAAGGTGGATCTAGGTTGGATCTAAGGCGGATCTAGGGCAGATCTAAGGCGGATCTAGGGCGGATCTAGAGCGGATCTAGTGCGGATCTATAGCAGATCTAGAGCGGGTCTACTGCGGATCTAGAAAGGATCTAGAGATGATCTAAAGCGGATCTAGAGCAGACCTAGAGCGGATCTAGAGCAGATCTAGAGCAGAGCGGATCTAGATCTAGAGCTGATCTAGAGTGGATTTAGAGCGGATCTAGGGCGGATCTAGAGCGGATCTAGAGCAGATCTAGAGCAGATCTAAAGCCGATCTAGAGACGATTTAGGGAGGATCTAGGGCAGATCTAGAGAGCATCTAGGACGGATCTTGAGCGGATCTAGAGCGGATCTAGAGCAGATCTAAAGCGGATCTAGAGAGGATCTAGGGCGGATCTAGGGCGGATCTAGAGAGCATCTAGGACGGATCTTGAGCGGATCTAGAGCAGATCTAAAGCGGATCTAGAGAGGATCTAGGGAGGATCTAGGAGGATCTAGAGAGGATCTAGGGCGGATCTAGAGAGCATATAGGACGGATCTTGAGCGGATCTAGGGCAAATCTAGAGTTGAGTTCGGAATGGATCTAGGGCGGAGTTCGGGACTGATTTTCTCTGAGCCAATAGGGACACAGCTGCAGAGCCGAAGTCCTCACCGGCCGTGCACTACGGCAAGAGTCCTGGCAGCCAGGCCGTTCACCAGCCTAATTAGGTGAGCCAGCACCGGTTCCAGGTGCCCAAAAGCGGCCCTACAGTCCACTAGAAAGTCCAGCTGACGTTGAAAATCAGAGCCAAAGTCCAGGCTGGACACGAAGGCACAGATCAGGGAGGCGTAGCGCCGACGATCGTCCTCGAGAGACACCACGGTGAGGCTGTCGTGCAGCAGGCGGCAGAGGAACAGGCCGGTGCTGGCCAGCTCGCTGTCGTCTTGGCGACGACCTGGTTGAGATATTAGTAAGTATATAATAATAATTATGGTATTAACATATAAGCCACTACAGCATCATCTACAGCATCATCTAAGCCACTACAGCATCATCTACAGCATCATCTAAGCCACTACAGCATCAATAAAGCAATTACAGCAACATCTAAGCCACTACAGCATCAATAAAGCAATTACAGCAACATCTAAGCCACTACAGCATCAATAAAGCAATTACAGCAACATCTAAGCCACTACAGCATCATTAAAGCCATTACAGCAATACAGCACAATTTAGGCTACTACAGCACAATTTAAGCTACTACAGCACAATTTAGGCTACTACAGCACAATTTAAGCTACTACAGCACAATTTAGGCTACTACAGCACAATTTAGGCTACTACAGCACAATTTAAGCTACTACAGCACAATTTAAGCTACTAAAGCATAATTTAGGCTACTACAGCACAATTCAGGCTACTACAGCACAATTCAAGCTACTACAGCAAAATTCAAGCTACTACAGCACAATTTAGGCTACTACAGCACAATTCAATCTACTACAGCACAATTCAAGCTACTACACCACAATTCAAGCTACTACAGCACAATTAAAACTACTTCAGCACAATTAAAACTACTACAGCACAATTCAGGCTACTACAGCACAATTCAGGCTACTAAAGCACAATTTAGGCTACTACAGCACAATTTAGGCTACTTCAGCACAATTAAAACTACTACAGCACAATTTAAACTACTACAGCACAATTTAAACTACTACAGCACAATTAAAACTACTACAGCACAATTTAAACTACTACAGCACAATTAAAGCAGAAATACTGAAAGCCACTCACCCGCAGTCCAGGCCATATAAGCGTCCAACACGCAGCAGGCAGCTTCCACTCGAACAGATTCCTTCTGGAACAGATCGAACAGCTGCAGAAAAGCCGGAGAGGTGATCAATCTACCAAAATCTTCGCCACCGGCGCTGCCAACTGTTGTTACCAGCTTGGTCAGAAAGGCGATAAGTTGAGGATAGACGGATTCGAAAGCTCGATCAGGCGACAGTTGGCCAGCTAGATCGCGTAATAGTGTGGTCAGCTCTCGCAACTGCAGGCATTTGGCTACCCAGGACACCCAGGCTGAGGCGCAGGCGATGTACTCGTCCGGTCGGGGATTCGCGGACCGAACGGCGCCCCAGGCGCTGTTCAGCAGGGCCAGGGCCGATTCGCGGTCGCCATCGCCTGGGAATCGGCCAACTGCGCTGGCTTGGGTCAGCGAGTCGCCAAGCAGCTGGACCAGGATTGGGCAGCACGACTGCGGCACCTGGGTGTTTGAATATTGACAGTGTACATTGGGGTGGTGGGGTTGGTTATTGACAGTGTACATTGGGGTGGTGGGGTTGCCTATTGGACAGTGTACATTGGGGTGGTGGGGTTGGTTATTGACAGTGTACATTGGGGTGGTGGGGTTGGCTATTGGACAGTGTACATTGGGGTGGTGGGTTGGTTATTGACAGTGTACATTGGGGTGGTGGGGTTGGCTTTTGGACAGTGTACATTGGGGTGGTGGGGTTGGTTATTGACAGTGTACATTGGGGTGGTGGGGTTGGCTATTGGACAGTGTACATTGGGGTGGTGGGGTTGGTTATTGACAGTGTACATTGGGGTGGTGGGGTTGGTTATTGACAGTGTACATTGGGGTGGTGGGGTTGGCTATTGACAGTGTACATTGGGGTGGTGGGGTTGGTTATTGACAGTGTACATTGGGGTGGTGGGGTTGGCTATTGGACAGTGTACATTGGGGTGGTGGGGTAGGTTATTGACAGTGTACATTGGGGTGGTGGGGTTGGTTATTGACAGTGTACATTGGGGTGGTGGGGTTGGTTATTGACAGTGTACATTGGGTGGTGGGGTTGGTTATTGACAGTGTACATTGGGGTTGTGGGGTTGGTTATTGACAGTGTACATTGGGGTGGTGGGTTGGCTAATGGACAGTGTGCATTAGGGGTAGAGATAGCAGACAGTGTACAGTGGGGTAGAGATACATGCAGGAGACAGTGTACATTGGGGAATAGATAGTGTACATAAGGGGCAGAGGGGTGGCAGTCACTGTACACCGGTACAAGGCGTAAGCTTCCAAGTCTAAGCTATAAAAACAGACCTTGTCTGAAGCTACAGCGTTGCCAATAGCAACGGACTCTTCGGCGATGAGTTCAGGCGGCAGAGCGGCCAAACAGGCAGCAAGTAGGCAGGGCTCGGCGTCGAGCAGCAGCCGGCGAAGCGGATCGCCGCCGCGAGCGTCGGGATGTCGAGCCAGACTCAGCACAAGCCAGTCGAGCGCGGGCAGGCAGGGAGCTAGCTGATCAGCCGGAGAAGTCAACAGAAGGTTGCAGTCGTCAATGGTGGAGGTCAGGTGGCTTAATTCTAGACGGCCGGTGGCTGCGCCCAGCCTGGAAGAGAGAAAAAGAGGAGTCAATGCGAGTACGTATTGATGCACATCAGTAGATCACTACTACTACTACTATTATTATTACTACTGCTGTTATTACTACTACTATAACTACTACTACTACTACTACTACTACTACTACTACTACTTATACTACTACTACTGCTACTACTACTACTACTGTTACTACTACTACTACTAATACTACTACTACTACTACTACTACTACTACTACTACTACTACTACTACTACTACTACTACTACTACTACTACTACTACTACTACTACTACTACTACTACTACTACTACTACTACTACTACTACTACTACTACTACTACTACTACTACTACTACTACTACTACTAAATTTACCTAGCCAGGTAGCAGCGGGCGTAAGCGGCCACAGTCTGATTGCCGATGCCGCGGCACATACCGCCCAGCCGGCCGATAGCCGGGCCAATCAATCGATCGTCAACAAACCGATAGCAGGGCAGCAGTGCAGCTTCAACGTACAGCCGGGTAGCAGCTCGCGAATCGAAGCGATTTTGTAAAACCAATTCTTGGCCGTCTCTTTGGCGCCTTCTGGCACGGAATTGGATCGGAAATCCGGGCGCAGCTTGCCGCCACCGCTGGCCTGCGTATTTCATATTTCAGTAGTTTAGAATATTCACTACAAGTAATCACTAAGCTATGCTACTTAAAGTACTTTATACGTACTCATGAATTGACTGCCGTTAAAGTTGTCAGTTACAGTACATTCGTGTTAATTCTCCATAGGGGAGTTGCTGAGATGCCAATTGGCTCAATGGGGAGTTGCTGAGATGCCAATTGGCTCAATGGGGAGTTGCTGAGATGCCAATTGGCTCAATGGGGAGTTGCTGAGATGCCAATTGGCTCAATGGGGAGTTGCTGAGATGCCAATTGGCTCAATGGGGAGTTGCTGAGATGCCAATTGGCTCAATGGGGAGTTGCTGAGATGCCAATTGGCTCAATGGGGAGTTGCTGAGATGCCAATTGGCTCAATGGGGAGTTGCTGAGATGCCAATTGGCTCACAATGGGGAGTTGCTGAGATGCCAATTGGCTCAATGGGGAGTTGCTGAGATGCCAATTGGCTCAATGGGGAGTTGCTGAGATGCCAATTGGCTCAATGGGGAGTTGCTGAGATGCCAATTGGCTCAATGGGGAGTTGCTGAGATGCCAATTTGCTCAATGGGGAGTTGCTGAGATGCCAATTGGCTCAATGGGGAGTTGCTGAGATGCCAATTGGCTCAATGGGGAGTTGCTGAGATGCCAATTGGCTCAATGGGGAGTTGCTGAGATGCCAATTGGCTCAATGGGGAGTTGCTGAGATGCCAATTGGCTCACAATGGGGAGTTGCTGAGATGCCAATTGGCTCAATGGGGAGTTGCTGAGATGCCAATTGGCTCAATGGGGAGTTGCTGAGATGCCAATTGGCTCAATGGGGAGTTGCTGAGATGCCAATTGGCTCAATGAGGAGTTGCTGAGATGCCAATTGGCTCAATGAGGAGTTGCTGAGATGCCAATTGGCCCACAATGGGGAGTTGCTGAGATGCCAATTGACTCTGTATTTAAGGAAAAGGATTGCCAAATTCCGTCAAAATAAGAACCATGATTCCCCCCAGAACTACCAGTTGGAATTAAAAACCGCGCATACCTTTTCCGCCAACCGATCGAACACCAAATTGCCAAAGGTATCTAACAGATCCGTGAGCAGAACAAACTTGCTAGGATAATAAGAGGCTGGTGTTGAGTCTCCGAGCAACTTCACGCACTGGATGACGAGTTTGAGTGCGCGAACTCGTTGATCTTCGTCCCAGGCGCGGCGCAGGGCACGAGTTAATTCGTCAACTTTTGCGGCGAAATCGGCCTGGCTTAAACTCAGCACCTCCTTGGAGCTGGTGTCTTCGGCCAGCTCGTCTAGCTGCTCAAGACGGCTCTTTACCTGCATATCAGGTGCGGTGGGGTGAAGCGCGGATGAGGAAGAGCAGACAGGTAAGACAGGGACATAGAGGTATGAGAGAGGAAGACAGGTAAAAGAGAGATAAGTATGAGAGGGAGACAGGAGAGAGGGAGACAGGTATGAGAGGGAGACAGGTATGAGAGGGAGACAGGTATGAGAGGGAGACAGGTATGAGAGGGAGACAGGTATGAGAGGGAGACAGGTATGAGAGGGAGACAGGTATGAGAGGGAGACAGGTAAGTGAGGGAGACAGGAGAGAGGGAGACAGGTATGAGAGGGAGACAGGAGAGAGGGAGACAGGTATGAGAGGGAGACAGGTATGAGAGGGAGACAGGAGAGAGGGAGACAAGAGAGAGGGAGACAGGAGAGAGGGAGACAGGAAAGAGGGAGACAAGTATGAGAGGGAGACAGGTGTGAGATGTAGACAGGTATGAGAGACAGGTATGAGAGAAGAGACAGATATGATAGGTACATTTATGAGAGAGAAGAAACATGCATGAGAGGAAATCCCACCTTATCCGACAGGCTGGTTGAGGAGCTCTGCGCCGCTGCAGCCGCGGCCGAAGCGGTCGACGAGGCGCCAGTAGCGCCAGACGACGCCGCCGACAAAGACGATGGCGCCAAATAGCTGCTAACCAGAGTCAGCTTAGCTGTAGTTGTATATTTAGCCAATATAGCGGATTTCCGCACATCCCAAGGCTCCATATCTGATAGGCTATTAATAGTAGTATTGGGCGATTTTGATATAGCTTTCGCTGATCCAGCTGCTGCTGCAGAGGGGCCGGATGAAGAAGAAGACTTGCTGGCGCCAAGGGGATCTGGGGCGCCGGCGCCAAGCATGGCGCCAAGCGGATCGCTCATCGCCGATAGCGGATCGACAAATTCTGCAGCCGGCTGTTTTTGCTGCTGCTGCTGTTGCTGCTTTGGCACGGTGCTAGGTTGCTTCGAATTCGAGTCTACTCGAGCTTCATCAACAGAGCTGGGCAGCCCAGCATCCGCGGTTGCAACTGACGCAATGAAGCGACTTTTAAGTGGATGATTGACTGGCGTCGGGGAGGAACGCGCCGCCGGTTTCTCGCGCGCATAGTGGCGCCGTTTTGGTCGCCAGGCATCAGAGTAGGCAGTCTCCATCTTATTTAAAATATTTTTACTGAATTGCAGGCAAACATATCATTAAATAAGTGATTGTAATATTTTTTTCAAATCATATATAATCACCGTACTAAACAAGCAAAATTTACATAATTTTGGGTAAATGGCGGGAGTAACTATAACTGTATTATTAAAATTAAATGCCTCAGCATCTATTTAGCACTGTCTGTATTTTGGGGTGGGTATTTTTGCAGCTTGCCTTGGCTGGGCCCCTCGCAAGCCAACTGGATCGGCCAGAGGCTGTGCAAAATCCCTTCAAAAATTGTGATCCCAATACTAGCCAATCCAAAAAAATTTGATACCTATTTGAACTTTATATATGCTTTTAACAAGTTAACACATTAGAATAGAATCCCACTCCTGAAATCCAAAACCCTGACAAAAATTGGAATGTCTATCTTTGTCTACACCATAGTTTGGAAGGTGACATGTATGCCAGGATTTCTTGGCATAGAACAAAGGTACTTGCCATTTTTTAGCATATATTAGCATATATCCTGGGTGTATATCCTGGTGTACATGACATAGTGGAAACATTTTTTAGTCCTGGCATTATGAGTTCTTGTGCTTTTTTCTAGCATTAGACCTAGCATACACTAATACACAATCTGAACTATGGTGTCTTCATGACAATAAGACATCATGAATATTAGTTATTATATTAGGCTATGTTAAGTCTTGCAATACCAAATAGAATTAATGAGATGTCAAGGCTCCTGGGATGAATTGCTGGGACATAGACTTACTTAGAGGATTACTAAAATGCTATAGCTTATAAGGGAAAAGGTTATTAAGCTGCCAAAGATCAATTAAGAATTGTTTATAGGCCTAGCATAGCATTAAAGGAAAAAAAGACTGAGTTAAAGATAAGCCATGGCTTAAAAGGAAAGGCTTTTCATATTGTACATACTATTAGAGATTGCCACTTAATAAATATACCCCTAACCTATATGCCTAAATTAATGTGATCCCAATATTGATACCAAATAAAAAAGACTATTTCTATTAGGGCCTACAAGAATGATTTCTCTCTATTGCAATCAATGACCATTATTATGGACAATTTCCAACATGGATTGGCCTTGGTAGTGCAAATGCAATCTAGCATATTAGGCCTAGCATAGTCTGGCACAGGAAAGGGAGACATCTAGGTTCATAGACACTTTATCTTACAACTTTGTCTTGAGGGCGAGAGCAGCCCCTATTACCATTATAAATCTTATACTTTTGGCATCTACTTTGAAAAGAGGACACTTTGTCTGAGTTTGGTCAGTTTGTCATCTATCAATAAAAACAATTATAGACTCAATTTATAAATGCTACTATATACAAGTATATAAAAATAGAGGCTGAATTATGAGACTTCAAGGCTATGAACTTAATATCCCTTCCTTTTTTATTCTGGACTTGGGACTAGAAAATTGCAGAGTTACAAACATAGACTTTTGTATTAATAACTAGTATATATAAAATGAAATGCAATTTAGAAGACAAATTAGAAGACAATGTTTAGAAGACAATAGACAAATTTGCTTTACATCATCTACATTTCTATATTAAAATAAATTGGACATGCATCATTGCACACAGTTATAGGCCTAGTCTTTGCACTTTTCAACCAATGAAGACTTGGCCTAAGTTTCTGACACAATTCTTTTTGTCTTCTCTAACCTTTAAAATTTGCTGAATAATAATAGACCAACAAAATTTATCTGTGACAATTAGGCCTAGGCATAATTGTCACAGATAAATACCTAGGTCCTAGGCTTAGGCCTAGCTGCCTAGGTACTATTCCAATTAGGCCTAACTTCTCCTATGGTAGCCAGATAATAATGGCCTAAGGCTACTGCATGGCCATGGTTATTACTGGTTGATTGGGCATTTGCATTACCTTGAGATGGTCTAATACTGTAGTAGAGGATGTAGGCAAATTTAGCAACAAACAAATTCGGCGACAGAAATTAGGCCCCAACATGGAAAAATTTGGTGAAAGCAATTTCGGCGACAGTCTTTGTAAGTAAGTCCTATTTACTGATTGCACCCATGAGGCTTCAGATATAAGCCATCTGTCAGACTAACCCCTATCCCCTTCGTTAACAGTACTGTGTGTGTACAAGACGACAGACGTACAACACGTCTTAAACTTGAGTACGATGTACGAGGGAATGAGGTGTGCATCGTCATTCGTCAGCTGAGCGCACTGTAGAAAAGTGTACATCAAGTCCAAGAATTACTGTCAATTGATACTATACTGGCAAAGAGGTGTCTTAAGACTCTAGCCACTAAACTCTTGCATGACTTTTGGCTTTGATATAAGAAATTTTGTTCCACAAAAATAGGACATTGCGCAGATCTTTAACCAAAAGAACATTTCTTGGAAAATACATTTGAAAAGTACAGGGATAATAATCGATAAAACAAACGCAATTAAAAGGAAAGATAGCTAAAATGCAAATTTTAATACCAAATTGTACTAAAATAATAATTAGGATTATACAAAATTGTTTTGTCGCCGAAAGCGACTAGGTTGTTGCCGAATCTGCTTTTACCGAATTTGTCCAGTGAATTTCAGTCGCTGAATTTGTTTGTCACCGAATTGGTCAGCACCCTCTGATAGATATGCAAAATATATTCCTTGATTTATTGGAGTTCCTCCCCAAAATATTTTCTTCCTAAATATAGTGTCGAAAGGTAGAGTCGCTGCCACCAATCAAAGCTAAGATTAAGTATTGACTGAGCTAGGGACAAACAAGGATTTAAAATAGAAAACATTATTACTAATTGTTAGAGCCTTACTTACTATTACTATTATTAATATATTAATAAAGGAGGATTCTATTTAAATCATCAATCATACAATAATGCCTACAAACACAGAGCTACATGTACGGCCGAACGGGACTGGTCTGTTGTATCTCTACCAGTAAATGGGGGAGCCGTAGCCCAGCGGTAGCGAGCTGCTCTGGTGTGCCCCAGGCTCGATTCCAAGTGCAATCAGATTAATTTGGGGCTGAATTGGAATCTCGGCTTGGCTCTGCTCGTGCAATTAACGGCCTTGAGAGCCAACGTACCCCCCAAGCAAGGCGCAGTGAAGTGTACATGCCTAACGATAAAATAAAGTTAGGGCCGCTGTACACGTACACTCCTGTGTGAGTGTGTGCTGCGTACGTATCCGCGCGCTTGTATGTCTGCTCAGGGGAGTCGGCGGAATGGGCAGTAATGCCTCTCGCCGGTTGTGTGCCAATGTCGCTTAAAGTGCGCCAGGGTGCACGCAACCCCCCTGCCTCTAACAATAAAACATAACATAAATCTCTGCTAGTACATGTAATTGAACACAGACCAATTGTGGAAATTGATTATTGTGATGAGGACGCATTTTTTCAATCTTAAAACCGCACCTTTTGCTTTGATGCGCTCTTTCCCCTACTGTTCAGTAGGCTAACTTAGATTTTCTCTCTATTCTCTCATCTAGGCGGAGTTCTATAATTTATGACATTATTATTATTTATGTTAGATTACTCAAGGTAAGGTACTTCCGTTAGGATTCTAATTTTGGATTGTTTACGCATCTTTGAAGGTCAGACTGTCTGGGTCTGAGGCGGATTGACCTCTAACAGTCTAGACAGGCGACACTACATCTGGGAGGAATGTTTTTAATCGCATTCTGACCCCCTGATTTGAGACTTTTTCACTGTTTTTTAGTGACTTATGGCGGTCTAGCTGTCACTTTGACTCCAGCCTGTCTGGGTCAAAGAGGTCTTTCCAGCTTTCTCCCCACTCGCTCTGTTACCTTCTCCTTTGATTTAAGGGCGTTTTGCAGTCACTTTTGGCGCCAGGATGTCTAGACAAGTGACTTTTATTATCCTTTGCACATGATTTATTACCGCACCTGTCAACTTCCCTGGGGTCTGAAGGCCACCTGGTGGGGTGGGTTTTGGGGTCTTGAGCTCAGCCAATCAGAGACGACCTGACTGCCCCCGGCTCGTCCAATCAGAAAATTCGGCGCCTATTTTAACAAAAGCTCTCAGCCAATCAGAAAATTCGGCGCGCGTTATAACAAATCGGCCGCATGAGAGCTATAAAAGGCGGCAACTTGACCCGCGCTCGAAAATGGCCGACCGACTTCCTGCCTTCCGGCACACCCTGACCTTGGCTTTGGCCGGTCCTGCCGACTGTAGATTTGTTTTAGGGGTAAGAAAAGGCTTGGCCACTGCGCGGCCCTGAGCGCCAATATATATATTTAGAAATCGATATTTGCGTGGGGTGGAGTTGCGCCTGATAAACAAGAAGCGTGCAAGCTGATTGGCTGCAGAGCGACGGGGGCAGGCATTGTGCACTTTAGGGTCAGAGAGTTAAACGGTGTACGGCCAACATCCTTCTCCAAGCGGATAAATGTTAGGAGATAAGAGCAAATGGGAAGCTAAGTAGTAGACATTTCGAAGTGGGAATCAGAGGGGAATGGATGTGAATGAAAAGTATTAAAATACACGGATGTGAGAACGAATATTCATTAGGGCAAAAACACAAATATGAGCATGGATAAGAATTTAAGCATTAGTTACGATCAAATGAGCATTGCTTATGAAAATAGACACGAGCATTAGTTTCGAATATAAATAAGAGCATTAGTTTCGAATACTCGTATAAATACGAGCATTGGTTTCGAATATAAATACGAGCATTAGTTTCGAATATAAAAACGAGCATTAGTTTCGAATATAAAACGAGCATTAGTTTCGAATATAAAAACGAGCATTAGTTTCGAATATAAAAACGAGCATTAGTTTCGAATATAAAACGAGCATTAGTTTCGAATATAAAACGAGCATTAGTTTCGAATATAAAACGAGCATTAGTTTCGAATATAAAACGAGCATTAGTTTCGAATATAAAAACGAGCATTAGTTTCGAATATAAAACGAGCATTAGTTTCGAATGTAAAAACGAGCATTAGTTTCGAATATAAAAACGAGCATTAGTTTCGAATATAAATACAAGCATTAGTTTCGAATATAAATACGAGCATTATTTGCGAATATTTGGCCTTTGAGGCAAAAGCTAAAAGCTATGCAGCTGAAGAGTGAAGATTAAAAATAAAACAAGACCGGCAGGGACACCCCTTTACCAAAAATAGGGAGGGCACAGTTTGCTTGTAAAATTTAAAAGATCAGTCAGTTTTTTGCAAAGTCAGTCAATTAGCTCAGTAGTTTAAACTCATTGGTCGGCTTTTACACGCACGTGGGTGAGCCCGCAGCGGACTCGGGTGACTTCGACCTGCCTTCGGTCGGTGGCGGCGTGGGCTCACCCACGTAGTGGTTGTCCCTGGTTGCTTCGGCGCTGGAGACCGCTGATGCTGGGAAGATTTGCCGGCTTAGGACGTCACTGGGATTGGTCGAGCCTGGCCTGTACATTGTCTCGAACACCAGGTCCTGGATGCTCAGTGCCATCCTCTCGATTCTTGGTGGCGGATGCGATCCTGGCTTAAATAGGTGCACCAGCTGCTTGTGGTCAGTGACGACCCGGAAACCGGACGAACCACTGAGGTAATGGCGGAAGCGCAGGCAACCGAATTTGACGGCGAGGGCTTGTCTTTCCGTCTGAAAATAGCGCGTCTCCACCGCTGACAGTGCGCGGCTTGCGTAGGCGATCGGTCGCAGGCTGCCGTCTGGCTGCTGTTGGCTGAGGATCGCTCCGAGTCCCGTCGGGCTGGCATCCACGATCACTTCTGTGGGTCTGCGCTTGTCAAAGAATGCCAGTGTGCTGCTCGCGGAGATCGAGTTCTTGATGGCGCTGAAAGCAGTCTCCTCAGCCGCTCCCCAGGACCACGGCGCATCCTTTCTGGTCAGATCTCGCAGGGGCTTGGCTATGTCTGACAGGGCTGGGATAAAGCGACTGACAAAAGCCACAAGGCCGAGAAAGGACCTCACTTCGGACGCGTTTTTCGGTGCTCTGAATGCTTTCACAGCGCTCACCTTCTCGTCTGTCGGTTGGATGCCCTTCTCGGACAGGCGCATAGCGAGAAACTTGGCCTCCTTGACGGCGAACTTGCACTTTGCAGGATTTAAGGTGATGTTGTGCTCTTCTAGCCTTTGCAAGGTTGCCGCTAGCCGCTGGTTGTGCTCAATGATGGAGCTTGCATAGATGATAATGTCGTCATGTACCCAGCGGACTCCTGGAAGCCCACCGAGCACGCTGGTCATGACTCGTTGTAGAATCTCAGACGCTGACGTAAAGCCCATGCACAGGTGCGTCAGTCTCATGAGACCCTTCGGCGTCGAAAATGTTAGCAGATGGCGCGAGTCTTCTCGGACGCGGATCTGGTGGAACGCCTTGTTGATGTCCAACTCGGGGAAGTAGCGCGCACCGGCCATTTCATCAGTGACCTCTTCAAAAGTTGGTATGGGCTGTTTCTCAGGCACTAAGAACTTGTTCACATCTCGCAGATCTTGGGTAATGCGCACTTGGCCAGGCTGCGACTTCGGGACAACAACTATTCGTGCCACCCATTCGGACGGTCCGGTCACTTTCTCGATTATTCCAGCCTGCAGTTGATCGTCGAGCTCGCGCTGCGCAGCCTCCCGCAGATGCACGGAGATGCGACTTGGCGGATGGCAGACCGGCACGGCTCCGTCTTGCAGGTGGATGCCGACTTCAACGTCCTTGACGCACCCAATTCCCACAAATCGCTGCCTGAAGGTCTTGATAATGTTGCTGAGGCGCTCGTGCTGTGGCATTGCCTGATCGTCTGCCTCCGTCGCTGCGGCCGCCAATGCAGCGCTGAGTGGCTCATGGAACTCACCAGAGTCTTTCAGATGACAGACGCTGGGGTTGCTTGGTCCGATGCGTAGGATTCCCACCTCCTCGCTGGTTTCGCGGCCCACGATCGTCGTGCCCGTCTCCTTGACGATGATGTAGCTAATGCTGGCGCTGACGTCATAAACGGCGGTCCGGAGGGTCGCTTTGCCAAGAGTGGTGAGGGGTTCACTGGAGCCAAACGGGAAGACCCGCTGCCTTGACTCGCGAAGGTCGTCTGCCGTGCTTCCGATGGCCTTGAAAGTTTTTGAGTCCATTAGATTGCAGCTGGCGCCGCTGTCGATTAGCAGGTCTGTGGCGTGGCCGTTGATGTCTGCTCTAACGAGCGGCAGTCGCTTACGCTGTGGCGTCAGGCAGAACACCTCGCAGCTGCTCTCACTGTCTCGCTGTTGCTGATCACTCGGCTGCTCCTCGGCAATGGCGTGCACCTTTCTGGAGCTCGCGGGTTTGGACAAGCACGCTTTTGCCAGGTGGCCGACCTTGTTGCAGTTCCGACACGTCTTTCCTCTGGCCGCCTCGCACGTTCGGTGGTCCGACTCTCCACAGCGGATGCACTTTGTTCTGGTTCGCTCCGGTCGGTCTGGCTTCTCGATACGCCGCATTGCGTTCACAGACTCGCTCTTCCGCGCTTCGATGACTGCAGATTGAAGGTCGGCCGCCTCGAATGCCCCTGCTTGCTGCAGCGCTTCTTTGAGCTGGATATTGGGTTTCTGCAGCAACCTGCGCCGGAGCTGGTCTGACTGGCAGCCGGCGACAATTTGGTCTCGGATGATGAAATCCCGTTGAGTCTCGAATTCACAGCCTTCTGCAGCCTTGAACAGCCGTTGCACCCAGGCGTTGATGGCTTCGCCGGGCTGCTGCGTGCAGTGCCGGAATTCCTATCGCACGAATACCGGGTTGTGCCTGCTCTTGAAGTGCTCTCTGAGGGCGTCCAGGAGCTCTTCGAGGGTCTTGCCTGTCTTCGTGAGTTCTGCTTACGCTTCAGCCACCTGTTTGCCGCCGACGTAAAGTAGAATCTCTCGTTGTTGACTTGCATCTGTTATGCCGCTTGCAGTCACAAAGCACTTGAATCGGTTGGCCCATTCTGCCCACCGTGCTGAGAGGTTGTGTGGCTCTTTCTGAGTATCGAAAAGCTCAAATTTAGTGCCAAAAGTGTGCAGTTACGTGTACTTGTACATGTACTTCTGGGAATTCGGTAATGAAATAGTACATTTAGTGGTGTATAAAGGCTCGCCAGCGCAAGAACCCCCTGCATAAGTCCTCTCTGTCCCTGCATGGCCAATGCGATCTTAGTCCCAGCAGCGTCCCTTCTATTCAGCTATGACTTCGAGATATAGACAGTGATGTAACCGCCCTTGTCGCCTGTCCGCTCCTATTGAGAGACGAACGCTTGACTAGAGGGGGCAATGACCGTAGGCTGCCTAGGACCGGGCAATGACCTGACGGACCTCCAGCACCAGACTGTCCCGCCCACATGATTAGTAGCTTTGGTAGCGCTTCGTGACCAGAGGGCTAAGGACCCACATGGACTCCACCTGTAGCCAAGGTGCAATAGTTGGTCACTCGGTCATGGTATGACCGAGTGGCTGCCACCACTCTATGTGACCTGGCGCACCTGGATCTTTCTACCAGACCTCTCGAGGCTAGAGCCCCGCCTGGATTGGTTACCAGGGGATTTAGGCTAACAGGGGAGACGCATGCAGCCGAGTACAGGGACTCTGCTTGGGGCATGATCGGGAACTCTGGGCTCAATCCTGGAGGATTTCTCAGCAGGGGATCCTTTGTGGCTGTGAGCGAGGCTGACTTGCGACTTTGATTACTAAGAGTAGTATGAGGCGAACATGTACTGTCTCCAGTTTAGATTGCTCAGGGCGAAGGGACGCGTTAGCATGGGGTTGCAACCTTCCTACTGCCATTCTGTGCCAAGACTCGCTAATCCATCTACTGCACGCACACGCGGCCCCGCAGCACGCACTCACAGGCGGGCTTTGCACGGGGAGAGGCCATTAGCTTAACCAAACTCCCTTATGCTTTGCCACCCCGGGAGAAAGGCTTAGCAAGCCATGAGTTAAATGATGGTGAAAGATTGAATAATGATGAAGTTAGTTAATAGTTAATAATTAGGCCCTTAGGCGAATAATCAGGCAATTAGGCGGCTTCACTATTGAGTAAAATACAGCAAAAGATACGGTATCACAATTGGCTCAGCTCTCTAATCAGACAATGGAAAATAGGCAAACCCCGGATAAGCAAAGGCAATTAGAGCACAAATTAGTAACAGGAACTTACCGGCAGCTGCACAGAGAGAGAGAGAGAGAGGCGGAGTGACCGAGGGTGGCTGTAGGCTGCAGTCAGGCAGACAGTGAAGCGGCGATGCGCTGGAGCGACGAGGCGCTGATGTAGATCAGGTGATGCTGATGATGCTGGGCGGTATCAGACCGCTGGCCGATAGGCGAGCTCGCTTGGGGAGCTAAGGATAACTTGACGGTAACAGACCGCGGACCGGCAGGGATTCGTCTAATAGACGAATGGGTCAGAACTCAGTCTGACGGCAAGTCTAAAGAAAGACTAGGAGCCCGAAGGTGGGCAGAAGTTGAGGATTCTCATGCCGAAATCGCTTCCTTTTATAGACCTCACAGCCGCCTCCTCAAGGTCGTTACCATGGCTCCCTCTCTCTGATTGGCTGCCGGCAGAATGACGTCAGAATGAGTCATGATGAGAAGCATGAGACCGGCATAGCAACATGAGAAATAGGGAAATTGCGCAATCCGGAGGTGGGGTGGGGGATAATTGGCGCAGCGGGTGGTCGCGAAAGTGTTGCGCAAGCAAACATTGAGAACAATAGGGCTGGGGTCGAGAACAAAGGAATTGGAAATCGGGGATAATTGGGGAAAACTGAGAACAATGGAAAAGTAAACATTGGAGAAAAGGTGATAATTAGGTGCGAAAACGAGAACAAAAGAAAGAGAAAATCGGAGAAAATGTGATAATTGGTGGGGGTCGAGAGAACAAAAGAATCAAAAACGAGAACAATAGAAGCGGAGGTGGGGTGGGTGTCGCATGAGAAATTTGGGGAGGAGAACAATGGCATGAGAAAAGGTTGCGCAAGAGAGGAAGATGAGTCATCGATGAGTCATCGGGGGGAAGAAGGGGTCACACGACTTGCGTCACCGTTTGGGAGTTTGGGAGGGGATGGGGAGACGGTGAGCACACAAAATACTGTAAGTAGACACAGAGAAGGAGGGGACAGCGCAGGAAAAGAGTGCAGAGAGAGACAAAAAGAGGGGGGAAAGGGAAAGTACAAGAAGAATAGGGTGGAGTGCAGGGGAGATAAGGTAGAGGGGAGGGTACAGAGAGGGACAGGGAGCTCCGCAAAGGCAGGTGTGGCGGCAGGAGAGACGGGACCAAGGCAGCAGGAGGGGTGCAGCAGAGCGGGAGTCTCCAGGCCCGGTCGGAGACCTGGCCGAGTCTCGACAGCTCTGTGCAGAGGGTGCACGGGATAGGAGGCACTTTCGAAAAAGTTCCCATGCCCTATCCCGCGACCAGAGCGTGGTTACATCAACAGCTAAAAGACACTAGATGGCAGGTAAGTGCAGTGCCCCTCTAGTCGGAAGTCCGATTTCGATAGCTCCGGTTTGGTGAGCCGGGGCGCACGGACTGGTGGCAGCGGGTCAGTTAATCTGTGGATTAGCTAATCTCTACCTTTCAAATTCTCCCTGCTTGTCTCTCGCTGTCTTCTCTTAGCTAAAGGACCTTGCTGCTCGCCCACAATCTAGCTACCACGGGGCTGACCATCTGACAGGAGTGAGAGAGGCCAGAGTTTTAAGAGATTCATTGCTGAGTTCTGAGTCCCGAAGCTATAGGCTTAAAAAGGCCGAACCCATCAATTGTGAAACCCTGGCCCCTTGCTGGGATGACAAGAGACAGTTGATAGTCAGCAGAGCCGCTCCACCTGCTCATGGAGGGCTCAATCTGTTAAGCTGAGCATGCTTTGTTTTATTGCTTTGTATTGCTTTGCACACTTATAATTGACTGGCCTGCAGGATACTGTCGGAAAAGTATTACGTAGTTTAAAATAATTTATTCCTTTCTGTGTGGGAGAGGGCCCAGATTTCTAGTTTAAGCACTAAAAATTCTTAACAACCTCTCACCTTCTGGACTCCCGTGATTTGCAAATAAAACGAGTCTGCAGTGTTTTGAGTGTTTTGTTCGAAGTTACCCAGAAAAATGCTCTTTTTTGCAGTGCCGTTCTCCGGACTCCTACTAGTCTTACCCCTTCCCACTCGACCCAACCTTTCCCACCTTACTCTACCCCTTTCCCACTTCACCCTACCTACCCCTTCCCACTCCACCCTACCCCTTTCCCACTTCACCCTACCCCTTCCCACTTCACCCTACCCATTCCCACTTCACCCTACCCCTTCCTAAGTCACCCTACCCCTTCCCAATACACCCTACCCCTTTTCACTTTAACCCTACCCCTTCCCACTCGACTCAACCCTTCCCACCTTACTCTCTGTACCCCTCTCTACTCTACCCCTTACCACTCCACCCTACCCCTTCCCACTTCACCCTACCCGTTCCCACTCCACCCTACCCCTTCCCACTTCACCCTAGCCCTTCACGCTCCACTCTACCCCTTTCCATTCGACCCTAGCCCTTCCCTCACGAATATTTTATTGTTTCCTCATTGGAGATATTTGAGGTAAAAAGGATTTAAAAAGTTGAAACGACGACAAAAACTGATGTAATTTGCAATTACAAATGATGCGATATGCAATTAAAATTTTTGCTTCCAAACTTGCTGGCATCATACATACCTTCAACAATTATATTTTAACATCATCGACAAGTTATTTGATTTTAAAACAGTCAAATTTTATTAACAGTTGCGCTAATTGTGGAAATGCATGGAATCCAATTAGTTGGTTACCGCTGATCAACACAGCAAGATTGATTGAGGAAGCAATTTATAATAAAACTAATAAAACTAACGCCAGTTAATAAGGCGCAATGACAAATGTAAATGCTTATTATAGCTATTTTTGCAATTTTTCTAAATGATTTTAAAGAAGGCTAGAGTATGGCTAAAACAGATGTTTA
Organism: Macrostomum lignano; assembly: GCA_002269645.1. NCBI lineage: Eukaryota > Metazoa > Platyhelminthes > Macrostomidae > Macrostomum > Macrostomum lignano. The sequence continues at coordinate 497,963 of NIVC01000630.1, forward strand.
GAAAAGAAGTTCCAGACATTTTATACATATTTTGATAAAATAGATTTTTTCGCAATACACTGCTGTTAGTAGCTAGCATTGTAGATATAAATAATATGCACATTTTTTACAATATACCGGCGGATAGCGCAAGAGAATAAACAAATTTTGCAAAAAATATTAATGACAACATTCAAAATATTACAAAAAATATAACAAATATTGATTTACAGAAAACTGGGCCCTTATAATTTAATAGACATTTTTGCGAAAGCCGTTCGTTAGAAATAATGGACTTGAATGCTTCATGAATCCAACTAACACCTTTTGTGTTATGGCAGAGGCACACAAAGTGTTAGAGAACAAATGTCATTGCAACCTGTACTATAAATAATTACGATAGTTCTAAAACATGCTAATTAATTAGACAATTAGTGTTTTATACATGGCGCTAATTTTGCAATTATACATCACTTTTTTCTTTTAAATCGTTACACAAGCTTTGTTACAAAACACACGCACACACACCACGGCAGACAAAAAGGCCAAGCCGCGTTGCACAAAGTGGGATCTTGTGATGACTTTTGCTCCAGACCGGTTTTTACTCCTTAAATTTTTTTCACTCTTAATAATTTAATTCACAATAAGGTATAAATTATAATATCAATTATCGCTTAAAATCGTACATTTTTTAGGCAGCAAAAACCGGTCAGTACAAGTTGTCCTGGTATCAATTATTATAAATTAAAGTCAACGGTTAAAAAACTTAAGGTAGATCAATTTAAATTAGAACAGAACTTTACTGGCGGCCACGAGTCGGCTGTGCTTACTGCGACTGTGCTGCCGCTCCCAGGAACGGGTCAGGCGCTGGAAATGGGTCAGCTCGGCTTTGTGCTCCGGGTCAACCATCTTCACGTACTTTGCCGGCTGGCAGTTCGACTGCAAGTTTTGGTTGTTGTTGAGTAGTTCAGCGTATTAACACGCTCCCCTTGATAAGACCACTAGTGTTAGTAGCAGTAGAATAAGAGGTAGGGTGAAGAGAGTGGTAGACAGTAGAGTGAAGCATGGAAAGTCGAAGGGTAGACAGTAGAAGAGTAGACAGGAAGGGTAGACAGGAGCATGAGGGTAGGCAGTAGAAGGGTAGACAGGAGGGGTAGACAGGAGGGGTAGACAGTAGAAGGAAGCACAGAAGGGTAGAGAGCAGAATACATGCTCGAGCCCAGAGAATGATGCTGTCACGTCGAAGCCCTCCCCTGACAGCACCCAAGCCGCTCACCTTGAACGCATCGTAGAAGGCCTTGTAACCGCCTTGCAGCACGTAGACCTCCGGATAGAACAAATCCGGATAATTGCACACGTTGGCCTCGCGTCCCGTTGACGCAGAAAGCGCGCTAATTTTGGCGCCGTTCGCTGCTGAACTCGCAGTGAAAGATTAACACAGAGGCCTTGGTCGCCGGGACTGCAGCAGCCTGGCTGGCCGGCTCGAGGAATCGGCGGAGAAGGTCCTCCTGGGAGGGTTGAGTTGGGATTTGTTAGGTAAAAATGTTTGGAAAGCGAGCAGTCATCACGTCGATATGTAGTGTAGATAACTTTAGATTATTTACTTTACAAGCCAAATTTCAATTAAATTTAGAAATAAAAAATTACACTTACTTCTAACTACTCTACTATAAGTAGAAAAACAGGATAACTTTGACAATGAAAGCTAACCTGAGTAAAAACGTTGACGGCGCCTTGAATGTGGCCGCCTGAGAATTCGTAGGGATAGCGGCAGTCAATGATGGCGTAGCTGGACACCGTACTGGAGAATTCTCCGTTCACCAGCCGGCTGAGGTGTCGCTGGTCACGTGACGAATGCCATAATCCAACTCCTTGACGGTTGGCAGGGCGTGCCGCTGCTCGGATTGCCAATCAGGTTCAGCGAGTCGATGGACGCGATGGCCCGGTCGACGCGGGCTGAATCCAAGGCTGTGGCCGCTGACTCCTGGCGATGCAGGCTGGGGCGACTGTTACCGGGGTGCCGTCGACACTGCTGCTGCACGCGATCTCGCTGGCGCACCGGTGCAACGCAGCCGCAGGCGCAGCGACGGGGACGGTGGAGGCAACAGTGGAGAAAGTCTTCGTTGGCGGCTTCTTGAATGTCGGCGTAGTTGAATTGGTCAGGTCGCCGAGCGGCCGGCCCAGGCGTCGGCGTTTCGGCGTGCCGCACTTGTTGGCGCCGCTGTTCGGACACCGGTTCTCGCTGTCTTCGTCCTTGTCCTCAACGTCGTCAATGTCGATGGCGAAGTCGGCAGAAGTTGTTGTCACGTCGTTCAGCGTGTCGACAGACATCGGCGACGGCCGCTTCTTGCAGGACAGGCGACGACTACGCCACGCCGACGACGATGACGGAGGCTGAGGCGGCGGAGCCGATGGGAGCCGGGGCAGCTCGGAGGCCAGCGGCTGACCAGCTGGCAGGCGTCTTGAGGGCTCCGACGGCGACGGGCGAAAGGCAACGGCAGCGCCGATGCCCCAGTCCATGCCGCAGGCGGTCGTTGATACATCGTCCTCATCATCGTCATCGTCGTCAAAAGACAAAGGCGCCGGCAGAGTCAAAGCGGCGTTGACGGCGGCAGAATTCGGAGAATTGACGAATCGCATAAAAGAATCGTCGTGGCTGCAGTCTTCTAGGCTGAAGTTGAAAAGCCCTGCTGAATCGCTGAATGGCATCCGAGCATTGGTGCCCACTGTTGCTGAAGCTGCAGGGCTGAAGCTTTCTCGGTCAGTTGTAAAAGACACGTCCATTATTGCTTTGTTTATTATTAATCTGAAGTAACTAAATAAGAACTAAAACTATCGGGAAGTGAATTCTAAATTGTAAAATCAAACAAGGGCCACCACTACACAACTGCCACACCGGGGAGACGCGAGGCAAACGCGAGTGAATTAATTGTAAGTGCAAGATTTCCGATATTTAAGGCTTCTTGTGGACCCTTCAGTCCGGGTCCTTTTTTTAACGAAATGGAGGGTGGGTTGCATCGCTTGCCTCCCCACACACTTTTCGGGGGGAAGGTTGTTTTGCAGTTTGGCTTGGACCAAGGGTAAAAAGAGTAAAGCGAAGGAGTGAGGCCTGCCAGACTGAATTGAGGAGGGGCCAACCAATAAGGGGCCTGCCAACCCCTCTTCACCCGCCACCCGCCCGTGGCCAAACAGCTGATTTTTACAACCGATAGCTTTGGTTGGTTGAAACAGCCAATGTACAATTTGACTAAACAACACGCTCCCCGCGTACATAGGCGCCCTTTACCCGATACAGACTAAATAGACTACGATTATAATACTAATTTAAGGCACAAGTGTAATATAATCAGCTGTGTGTCTGCGTTGTTTGCTGCACGACTCGACTCAGTCAGCTTATCTTTAATTTGAATTATATGATGCATATTAGCGGACTATTTGCCGACGGTTTACGAATTACTCTGCGTACACACTTATTAATGATAACAGGGGCGTTGCCATGGATTTTTGGCGCCGCAGACACTCATTTAGCGACGCAGGCACTCATTTTAGCGCCGCAGACACTCATTTTAGCGCCGCAGGCACTCATTTTAGCGCCGCAGACACTCATTTTAGCGCCGCAAGCACTCATTTAGCGCCGCAGACACTCATTTTAGCGCCGCAGGCACTCATTTTAGCTCCGCAGGCACTCATTTTAGCGCCACAGGCACTCATTTTAGCGCCGAGACACTCATTTTAGCGCCACAGGCACTCATTTTAGCGCCGCAGGCACTCATTAAGCGCCGCAAGCACTCATTTAAGCGCCGCAGGCACTCATTTTAGCGCCGCAGGCACTCATTTTAGCGCCGCAGGCACTCATTTTGGCGCCGCAGACACTCATTTTAGCGCCGCAGGCACTCATTTTAGCGCCGCAAGCACTCATTTTAGCGCCGCAAGCACTCATTTTAGCGCCGCAGGCACTCATTTTGGCGCCGCAGGCACTCATTTTAGCGCCGCAACACTCATTTTAGCGCCGCAGACACTCATTTTAGCGCCGCAGGCACTCATTTTAGCGCCGCAGACACTCATTTTAGCGCCGCAGGCACTCATTTTGGCGCCGCAGGCACTCATTTTAGCGCCGCAGGCACTCATTTTAGCAGAGTGACAGAGCTACACGAAGCCGAAGGCGCCTGGATTTTGTCAC
>NIVC01000631.1:0-81121 GCA_002269645.1 Macrostomum lignano
CGCTTTACTTCCAATCTCTCGCTCCACTTCCCAATCTCCCACTCTACTTCCCTAATCTCCCGCCTCTACTTCCCAATCTCCCGCTCCACTTCCCAATCCCGCTCCACTTCCCAATCTCCCTTCTACTTCCCAATCTCACCCGCTCTACTTCCCAATCTCCCACTCCATTTCCTAATCTCCCGCTCCACTTCCCAATCTCCCACTCTACTTACTTTCCAATCTCCCGCTCCACTTCCCAATCTCCCGCTCCACTTCCCAATCTCCGCTCCACTTCCCAATCTCCCGCTCCACTTCCCAATCTCCCGCTCCAATCCCCAGCTCACCTCGCAGTGAATGGTCAGCCGATCGTCCGGCAACAGGCCATTAGTTTCGTCCATAAGGAAGTCGCGCCGGGATAAACTTCTTGAAGCCCCAATCTTTGCCCTGGATGAATCGATAGGCTCGCTGGCTCTCTGTTGTAAACAGATTAAAGAGTTTCTTTCTCAAACAAATTATGAGCTGGCTTAGGAGTATGGGGCAGTAAGTGGGCCAAACTCACCCATGGCTTTAGTCTCCTCGCGTTTGGCATTTAATAAAGAGAATTTAAATTTGGCGCGTACTTCATTTTTACTGCCGCAACTGACTAGCAGAAGGTACAGCGACAGGTAGTCCTTGCTCTCCTCGTCTAAGCCTTTTGGATTGATGCGAAGGCACCTGGAAATTAATAAGAGAGACAAAAGGGCGGTGTTCAATACTCGCAGGATCACAGAAATACACGAGGCCCTTTATTAACGAAAACAAAATCAGGGAAAGGTTATCAGAGGCGACCAGACATTTTTTAAATTAAAATCTGCGCCTGAACAGATTCCTGGACAACTAACAGATTAGGAATTAATTCTGGATTGGAAACGAGACTTCACTAATCTGCTTATGGATTGCTGCCCAGAATGTAATGCAATAAACTATTTCAATATTGAAAAAGCCACGATAGCTTACAGACAGATAGGCAGAAAGACACAAAAGCAATTTTTTCTTGATTGAAAATTTGCCATCTTTGTTCAATAATTTAACACGCATCACACCTTGACAAATGAGAGTCTTATTTGATATACGAGTGGAGCAAAGCCAGACACGCACACTAGAGTAGAACCCAGCTTAAAAAGCGCTGGATCCTTGCGCAGCAATTCACAAAGGACACTGGCGGGCTGACAAATTTGAAGAAGAAAAAACGAAATGAGTTTTCTGTGTCCTCTCTTGTCTGTTGTCTTTATTAGGCCTTAAGGCATCCCAAATAGGTGTTTGCACTTTAAGCGACATAGGCACACAACCGGCGAGAGCATTGCTGCCCATTCCGCCGACTCCCCTGAGCAGACACACAAGCGCGCGATACGTACGCAGTGACACGCACAGGCACACACACACAGCGGCCCTAACTTTATTTATCGTTAGGCATGTACACTTCACTGTGCCTTGGGGGTTGGCCCTCAAGGGCGTTAATTGCACGAGCAGAGTCAAGCCGAGATTCCAATTTAGCCACAAATTAATGCGACTGCACTTGGAATCGAGCCTGGGCCGCTGGGACATCAGAGCCTGCGCTAGACCACTGGGCTACGGACCCGTTATCCTACCGTTAATAGTAATAAATTATTAGTAATAAGTTCTTAAAAATACGCACATACTAGAAAATACAGACAAAAATACATAAATTTTTCACCTCTATATGTATTTGACGCATGCACGTACCTAGTATTTAAATGGCCTATATGGAAGTGGATGGAAACAGAGGGATAAGCTTAAGAAAGAGCGCAGAGAAAGCAGCTGAGTCGCTGAGAAATCACCAATTAAATGCGGAGGCAGCAAAATCAGCAAAATCAGCCAAATAATTTTATACCAAAATTGAAAAAACGAGACTTTGAAATTAAAATAGCAGGTGCAGATTGCTCAATCTTGCACAAAGAAATAATTTTAAGAATGCTTTACAGTCTTACCATCTTTTATTTAATAAAGAACTCTGATAATACACAATAGCATTTTAATAGCAGACAACGATCAAAAATTTCTAGCGGAATTTTTTCGAGATTTTTTACTGCTGCATAAATATTGAAATTCTGCAAATTTTCTAATGAAACTCGTGCCAGTGTTAAAAACTATTTATTCAGCCCCAAAAATTGGTTCTGTAATTCCGATTGCAGAAAGTGTAAGGTCTCTCCACCAATCTTGCCAAGCTATTTTTAGGCAAACGAACTGTCCTGGTCTGGTCCGGATGGGCACCAGTTTGTGGTTGGGGGTTTGTCACTTCCATGTCCTCTAGTGCTCCCTGCTCTGGCCACGGAGTTCTGGATATAACTGTTTAAGCTATAGACGAGAATATATATATATGCTATACCAGGAACTCTGTGTCTGGGCTAGTTGAAGAAAGCCACGCGACAGACCACCCGCAGGGCCGCCGCCCGCCCCCATGAAATTGAGTTTAGAAGAACGAACGCAAGGTTTTGTGTAAACAGAATCAAGCGACTAAAAAAAGCACTGGATGACATTAGATGGAAGCGATTCTAAAGTACTACTAAAACACATTTTAAGCCCCCGGGCCCCCTCCCAAGCGTCAAGAGATAGCATGCGTGTGGAGATGAGTTGAGGAGAGGAGAATAAAGGGGAAGTTAATCCCTCGTATTCATAGAATTATATGATTGAGTCTTACTACGATGTAACCATATAACTTGTTAGCGTCATACTTCTCAAACTTATCTCAGCAAGAGGATCAACCAATGCCGACAGTCTGAGTTTACTTCTGCACAGTTTCTACAATGAGGGGCTCAAGCTAGTCCACTATACTAAATATCTACTAAGCCCTATTAATTTCGCATTAGGTCAGGACAGCAGAGGCAGTGCTGATACTAGGGAATGAGTCTTACTACGATATAGCATTATAAATTGTTAGCGTCACAACATAAATCCTTAACTTGTCTAAGGTATCAACTAATGTCGAGAGTCTCTGTAAATCCCCCCCGGGGGGCTCAAGCCAGTCAACTATACTAAATATCTACTAAGCCCTATTAATAGCACACCAAGGACAGCATGCGTGTCAGCTAAGGTAATAGACGTCAGTAGCAAGCTTCCCGATTCTCTATCACCCTTCACTGCGCCCCCCTTGTCATCGTTTCTTACTGACTCCGTTCTTTTCTTCTCTGGCTTGCGCAGTCTAAATCCCTCAAAAAAGTTTTCCAGGCCAGGCGCTGTCCCCACGCCCGCGACCCCAGAAACACAGTCGGCGACTCTGCTTCACCCTTTCCCCTCTTCCCTTCTGCTGCTATATCTGAGGCCAACTCGTGGCCTTACGCACTAGCCAGATCATCCACGCCAGTGTAGGGGGTGAGGAAGGTCGACACAGACAGATCGGAGCTGTTCGGGGTCACACACGAGGGCACGCGGGTGGGTAGCCGCCTTAGTTTTCTTCTCCGCACTCTCCTCCTCTCTGTCTCTTTCTCTTGCTTCCTTTGTTGTGATTATCCTCCAACTGATCCCGCGTGAACCCCATGCCCCCAGCCTGCCCTTTCAGGCCAGTTTATGCGCACTGAACTCGGCAGTGCACTATTTTACTATAACAAAAATCGGTTATATACTTTAATTTACATAGCCGGAACATACAAAACCAACCAACAATCCTACTGGCCTTATAAATAAATAAATAAAAATTGCAGAAATCTGACCGCTGCGTCTTTGGCGAAATCGTTCAACAAGCAGTTTTAAGGCAATTCTGCCCATTCCGCTAACTCCCTGAGCACATTCAAGCGCAAATACTGTACGCAGGCACACACTCATACACACGTCCACACAGGGTGTACAGCGGCTCTGAATTTCTAATCGTCAGACATGTACACTCCGTGTGCATTGGGGCTGGCCCTCATGGCTGTGAATCGAAGCCGGGGTCGTGGCACGAGAGCCAGAGTCATGTTTAATATTGAGTAACTCGGCCTTGTGACGTGTATGTCCTTTGTCAATCAAAACTATTGACTGTTCTGGATCGATGTACATTTTACCAAGTAGTACTGTATCTTGCGCATATAGTGAGCATGAAAATTCACACTATATTGACGATACTATCTTACTGACTGTATTTTAATGCCAGTATTAAGCCCAATCCACAATGGCAGGTTCTTTTCGGCGAAAATACCTTGACTTTGTCTGCATGTCATTTTCATTGCAGTTAAGCGACTTTACGAAGCGAAACCCAATCAAGAACCTGTAAGCCACAGAGTTTCGATGCATGACAGAAAGGAAGGGGAAGTCGGTGAATAAATTAGGACAACAAGACGAGGGGAAAAGAGAGAGAAAGATTTTGGCGCAAAGTCAAGGACACGCGAGGACAGGATGGACCGGAGGAGTGAATCGCAATCGAGGTCACAAGGATGCGATGCCGAACCCCTCCCAGAGGGAGTTTAACTATATATGACATGATATAAAATTTGAACCCATTTTTTCCCCTACAAATCAGTCCATTCCACCGACGCCTCTCTCTACTATGTGCCTCCGTAGCTCTAATCTTGCATGCACTTTTACAAACTCTGCTTTCTCGAAAAAAATAAACGTACATGTGTACGCGTATGCTCACGCAAGAACGACAAACAATAAAAAAAGTTTAAATAAGGGCAGTCAAAAAAGACACCCGTAACCTACCCTAACACAGCAGTTTTTTCTTAGTTGCAATTCGCAAAAATCAATACTTATATTCTAGTTTAGCTAGTGCAAACTTGCTGAGCTCAGTTGCTACTCAGAAAACAAGACTAGAAATTTTATCTAACTCAGCAGCAACAAACAAGATGCACTTTTAACCAGAAGCTCAATAAACAACCATTTTCTTCATCAGCAGTTCTTCATTACCCCATAAGCATATCGCTATTACCCCCACCAAGAGACAGTCATGACCCCATCAACAGATTATCATTACCCCATCAACAGATTATCATTACCCCATCAACAGATTGTCATTACATCAACAGATTGCCATTACCCCATCAACAGATTGTCAGTACCCCATCAGCAGATCTTCATTATCCTATCAACAGATTGTCATTACCCCATCAGCAGATCCTCTTCCATATACGCATATCAGTATACAATCAACAATTTCATTACCACTTACCATTTAAATTTGTCATTCGGTCCGGCAGAGAAAGTAGAGGATTTGAGTACTTCGCCCATCTCCTCCCGACAGAAGCTGAAATTATTGATGCTCCACATGTAGGTGAACTTGGTCACTTTCACCTGGGTGTAGCACCAGTTCTCAGCAACCGGGGCGCCGCCAAGTTCAGGCGGCTGGCCGGGACTTCCCGGCCGGGACAGTGGCGGCCCGCCCGCGGAGCTCGGATCGTTAGTCGAATCTAGCATAGGCGGCAGACGCAAAGGCGGCGGCTGCGGCTCCATATTGGCCGACAGAGCCTTGGTTTGATAGAGCAACTTTGTTATTGTATAGCAATAAAGGGCCTCGTAGCGGAATTATTTAATTTAAAAAAATTCGCATCTCAAGATCTGGGAGAGTAGCGGCCCAGTCTGAGGATCTGGGAGTAGCGGCTCTGTCTGAGGATCTAGGAAAGTAGCGGCTCTGTCTGAGGATCTAGGAGAGTAGCGGCTCAGTCTGAGGATCTGTGACAGTAGTGGCTCAGTCTGAGGATCTGTGACAGTAGCGGCTCAGTCTGAGGATCTGTGACAGTAGCGGCTCAGTCTGAGGATCTGTGACAGTAGCGGCTCTGTCTGAGGATCTGGGAGAGTAGCGGCTCAGTCTGAGGATCTGAGAGAGTAGCGGCTCAGTCTAAGGATCTGGGTGAGTAGCGGCTCTGTCTGAGGATCTGTGACAGTAGCGGCTCTGTCTGAGGATCTGTGACAGTAGCGGCTCTGTCTGAGGATCTGGGAGAGTAGCGGCTCAGTCTAAGGATCTGGGTGAGTAGCGGCTCTGTCTGAGGATCTGTGAGAGTAGCGGCCCGGTCTGAGGATCTGTGAGAGTAGCGGCCCGGTCTGGGGATCTGTGAGAGTAGCGGCCCGGTCTGGGGATCTGTGAGAGTAGCGGCCCAGTCTGAGGATCTGGGTGAGTAGCAACCCAGTCTGAGGATCTGTGAGAGTAGCGGCCCGGTCTGGGGATCTGTGAGAGTAGCGGCCCGGTCTGGGGATCTGTGAGAGTAGCGGCCCAGTCTGAGGATCCGGGTGAGTAGCAACCCAGTCTGAGGATCTGGGAGAGTAGCGGCTCAGTCTGAGGATCTGGGTGAGTAGCGGCCCAGTCTGAGGATCTAGCAGAGTAGCGGCCCAGTCTGAGGATCTAGGAGAGTAGCGACCCAGTCTGAGGATCTAGGAGAGTAGCGGCCCAGTCTGAGGATATAGGAGAGTAGCGGCCCAGTCTGAGGATCTAGCAGAGTAGCGGCCCAGTCTGAGGATCTAGGAGAGTAGCGACCCAGTCTGAGGATCTAGGAGAGTAGCGGCCCAGTCTGAGGATCTAGGAATATAGCGGCCCATTCTCAGGATCTGTGAGAGTAGCGGCCCACTCTGAGGATCTGGGAGAGTAGCGGCCCAGTCTGAGGATCTGGGTGAGTAGCGGCTCAGTCTGAGGATCTGGGTGAGTAGCGGCCCAGTCTGAGGATCTGGGAGGGTAGCGGCCCAGTCTGTGGATCTAGGAGAGTAGCGGTCCAGTCCGAGGATCTAGGAGAGTAGCGGCCCAGTCTGAGGATCAATAACTAAATAAACAACACGAGGGCTACGATAAAGACAGACGGACCTGACTTACCTGCGCTTGATGCAGCGGCTGCTGCTGCTGGTGATGATGATGAGGCTGATGCGGCGGAGGCTGTAGCTGCGGCTGGAGCGGCGGCGGCTCGGAACGATGGTGCGCCAGGCCGCTGTACAGGCTTGACAGCTGGTGCTGGTACTGCTGTTGGTGCTGAGGCTGGTAGTGGCTGTATTGACTGCCACTGCTGCGCTGGTGCTGCTGCTGTTGCTGATAAGAGTTCTGGTGCTGGGGCTGATGCTGAGGCTGCTGGGACTGCTGCAGAAGCTGCTGCTGCTGCTGTAGCTGGCCTAAAGACGAAGAGTCAGCCACGATGAATGCTTGGATTAAGCGCTTAACGCGCCTGCACTAATGTTAATAATGAACAAATTATCGAGAGAAGTTATCGTGGAAAATAATGAACTGAACTGGATGACACTTGAAACGAATCAACCCCAATGGCTTGCCGATTGCTTATAGTAATAATAATTTTGGCAATCTTGCTAGGTAAAATAAAATTTACAATCCTGATGTGATATGCTAATATTTTACTGTTTACTTGGTCCTAATCCTAACGACTGGCGCTTTAGATCGAAGCAGGAACACTACGGAGACCTTTTATACAATAATCTGAGTAGGGGAGAGAGAACTATTGAGAAAATGATAGAGAGAGAGAGAAGCCCGGCACTGGAGCGGTGCAGGGGGGGGGGGCGGCCAGCCAATAGCCACCAGTTAGCCAAGGACAGATTTTTTATAGATTGGCGGAGGGTGGGTTGGAGAAACTGGGGTAACGAGGGCAGGTTGGCCAGAGACTTAACGGGGAGGCAAGCGACGGAGGAAGCTGTAGGGGATAAAGAAGGCTGGCCCGCTAAAAATGGGGAGATATAGACGTGCTGTGCACTTTTCCAGCACAAGTGGAATGCGGGCTCCGGCTAGGGAGTGAGAAGTAGGAAGTAAAGAATACAAGCTAATAGAGTAGAAAAGTGCTTAGTGTATTTAGTAGTATAATCGATAACATTCTGCCTAGCTAATACTTGAAAAAGCCTATTAATAAAGCAAAGCAACTTACCTGAACCAGAATTTGGCCAAGACGTCAATCGATAGAGCTATTTTCCTCGGTAGAAAAACCCTTAAGATCTTATGCAGAAAAGATAGTGAGCACGATTCTCATAGCAAGTGGCATGAAAGGTTCAATAAAAAGTTAGAACCAACCATCTTCATAACGCCTGATTTCCTCAGTGTTGGGCATCGTTAATGAAAATATATAATTTCTGCTAATACCTAAATCATTAGAGTTAAAATAAAAATAATTAGGCAATTCGAAGTTTAGTTCTTAGAAAGTTTAGGCGTCGCACGGTTTAGGTCTCATGAAGTTTGGGTCTTACGAAGCTTAGATCTGATGAAGATAGGTCTCATGAAGTTTTATAGGTCTCATGAAGTTTAGGTCTCATGAAGTTTAGGTCTCATGAAGTTTAGGTCTCATGAAGTTTAGGTCTCATGAAGTTTAGGTCTCATGAGGTTTAGGTATTATGAAGTTTAGGTCTCATGAAGCTTAGGCATTATGAAGTTTAGGTCTCATGAAGCTTAGGTGCTATGAAGTTTAGGTCTCATGAAGCTTAGGTGTTTTGAAGTTTAGGTCTCATGAAGCTTAGGTGTTTTGAAGTTTAGGTCTCATGAAGCTTAGGTGTTATGAAGTTTAGGTCTCATGAAGTTTAGGTATTATGAGGTTTAGTTCTTAAAAAGTTTAATTCTTAGATAGTTAGGTCTTATAAACAGGAACGAATAGTTTATGAATAAAATTACATAAATTCAGATTCGAAGCTTTATATTAGAATTATATTTTAAAAAAACAGAGCCTAGCCAGTCTCACTGCAATGAACACCACTAATACTCGTATAATTGCACTCAGTAACCTTTACAACTTAGTCAGACAGGTAGTACAATAATGTCGGTCCCAAGCCCCAGGCTAGTGAGATATGGTCAGAAAAAAAAGAATAATTTTATTAATAAAATTAAAGGCGCACCAAAAACCCCGACACTCGGTTTGCATTCCATCTGCAAGAAAGCCTAAAGATTCTAGCGGCAGGCCAAGCAAGCGGATTCGTACTAGAGGGCTTTGAAATAAAATTTGCACTTTGCGCTATATATAACATTATATCTACATAGCTTACATACCATTAAAGCGTATCCCCTTACCCCACACACGATTCCCTATAATTCTCTATCTTGTGCGCGAGCAATTTTTTTTAAACTCGTGCACTTCAAATTCCAAAGCCTGTCAGCTTGTCCGCCCACGGATTATATTTAAGGACTGAAACGGACATGGAACTTTAAATATTATTCTCCTCTGGGTGAGACGGGCTTTGGTCGATACTTAGCAACAGCTAGTGCGTTTTATGCATGCAAAAGTGACGTCATTCAGATCACCAGCCTGTTAAAGAACTCTTGGGGGCAGCTAATGCCCAGGCGTTCATAACCACCAGCATTCTGCGGGCCAAGTATGCTGAACTCTGCTTTATGAAGTCCCAGACATGCTTGATGAGGGCTTACCATTGCGCAACACAGCAACCAGCGGGTTGCGTTGTGCCGACCCGGGACCCACCCCCATGCCGTACTTTGCGCTGGCGCCCTGACACGTGAGGGCGTAGCCGGGAGGGGGAGCAAGGAGGCCAAACAGCTAGCAAAAGTACATGACATCCCCTATGGGTTAGAAAAAGTACATGGCGTCCACCCAATGAAAGCTTCCAATAGCTGAGCGAGACTATATGATGCCTTGATGGTTTAGCTTCTGTTGAGTACGAGTAAAGTGCATCAGTGAACTGTACTGGACTATACTTCAGGTCCCGACTGCATTGTGTGTATCGCATATACACTTTTGAGATAGAGCGAATGATAAAATGACTTGAAAAACATTTCAAGCCAGCCTCGTAGGCACAGTAGAGGTTAAAAAAAGTCTAGTCACGAGATCCCGTGGGAGGGAGGGGGTTAAAGGCCGATACAACACCCGTACACGCACAGACGATCGCATGCTCAGGCATTTCTCCCAGGGCTCTTTCTTTTTGCAGAACAAAACATGTTTTCCAATTTACAAAGCCTATTCAGCTAAAGAACAGCGACAGAGATCAAAACACGACTGATGAAGTTCGCTCAGAACTGCATGCTATCCTAATTATAATGCGGTACAAACAACAATATTTGCAGGAGGACTAAGAGCACCCTAGTGCAACGCTTTTGCGATGACTTAATTGTGTGGGGGTTGCCATAGCGAACAAGCCGTCCTAGTTCGCACAGACTTGAATCATGCGTAGGCGACATCGTCTCACATCAGACTGCTGAGCACATTCAAGCGCGCCAATACTGTAGGGTGTACAGCGGACCTCGGCTTTCTAATCATCGGACATCTACACCATCTGTCGTGCGATAAGGCTAATTAATTAATCATGCATTGTAAGCCTTATTCACAAGGACATACTAACCAAAACAGCAATAAAAACTAAAGGCTAAAAGGCCTATAGAGAAATTTATATACGCAATATGCGACAGTGCACTAAAGGTCGATTAGTTAGCAGACTACCAATATGTATACATGTGCACTCCGCATCATGTTCAAGCTTCCACTGCGAAAACAGTGCTCAACAAATGGCAGCTTTTAATTCAACTCTATAGCCATAACTCTCCGCTCTCTCCTCACCTAGTGACGAGAACTGTGGGTGTGGTGTAAATTGCGTCACTTGAGGCTGAGCTCTGGGAAAAGTTCTGGTTTCAGGGTGGAAACTTTAGTTTAACGTGTTGTTGAGTATGTATACGAGTGAAGGGATATGGATAATCTGGAAAGTCAAGACGCCGATAGCAATCTATACTGAACATAGATACTAAACAAGATTGAAAACCGCCCAAAAAAAGCTGAGGTCAATGGCTCTGCCAATGCTCTAGGGTGGCGGGTTTTCAATGCTGTTGAGTATACACACGTATATCTAGTAAACCGAAGTCAATTACGTATGACACCGCCTGATTGCACTTTAAGGACAGAGCAAATCAGGAGGGCTATACTGCAGTAAACAGTTCAAATAGACAGATACCACGGGGGATAGATTTCCTAATAGTAATCATCATATTTCCTACAAGACTGCTTGACAATCTCCCTTCGTTCTTTCCCTAATCAGTCCCCAACCTCCTCGACCCCGAGAGCTCGAAAAGAAATCAGAGAAGCATATATTGATTAAGACTGAAAGGGCTGAAGTCAAGCGTAAACAAGGGAGCATTAGTTCCAGTCCAGGGGACGCCAGGGAAACATATTTGGATAGCGGAGTACACAAACAGTATAAGCCACTACTTTATAACTACAAGTAGTAGTGTGTGCAAAGTTATGCAAAAATTTGTTGAAACTGTAAAGTTTGATACAAGGGGGCTGTAGCATGGTGGTCTAGGGTAACACTCTTAGGGCCAAAGCCAACCCCCAAGGCACAGTGAAGTGTACATGCCTAACAATAAATATAGTTGAGCCCGCTGTACACTCCTGTGTCAGTGTGTGCCTGTGTGTATGGCTGCGTACATATCTGGATGCTTGTGACAGAATGGGCAGTAATGCCTCTTGACAGTTGTGTGACAATGTTGCTTTCTGCCTTTAATATTATTATTAAACCATTTAGTTGGTTACAGTATATTATGCTTTAGAGAACTAGAGTAATTGCTAGGGGAAATGGACAATTCTTTTTTTCCAAAATACAAGCCTGTCTCTTCTAGTCTTTTTAGGTCTTGGGGCATCACAGGGATCTATGTCTAGTCTAAGGCTCTCATAAGGATAGCATTGTGTATGCAGATTCAGGGGCAGATCCAGAAAAATTTTGAAAGGGGGGTGGGCAAGCTATGCTAAGCACTACAACTCAATATTATAAAATAGACCTTGCATAGTTACAGGCCAAAAAATTATGGTCTAGATACAAATACAAAATCCCAAGTTTTGCCAATCCTATGATTCTTGGGATTGGGATATTCTAGACTTCAAATACCATGATTCTTAAGATCAGGATATCTTAGACTTTGCCAATCTTGGGATCCCAACAAATTTGACTAAGATCCTAAGATCTTGTGATCTTGGGATTAAAAAAGTTTCGAATCTTTGTTAGTGCTAAATTTGGTTTACAAAGCCATCTAATTTGATTTTAAAGGGCTTTTTTATAATAAAAGTAGAATAAAATAAAACATTTTGCCAATTGCCATCATACTTGAATATGATGTAACTTGGAGAATGATAGCTTATAAAGCTATAGCATAGGTATTTATATCAGGGTTTAGGGTAAAAAGGGATCAGCCTTTACTCTCTTAGGAGAATCTATCCTAGATAGAAAATTGGTGGCTTGGGTTATAGTTGAATAGCAAGGTCCTACTGTTCTAATCCCAACTATAGCTAGGGTAGTAGTCAGGTTAGCTAGGTTTAGTAGAGACTACTTAAAGTCATTCTGCTATTACCCTGCTATATTGCTATATTGGATGTCTATATTGCTATGCATCTAGCATGTCCATGGAAAAAATCATGTAATATTAATCATCATTGCAACAACTTTTATTCCACTTTCTTTCTCTTTTCCTTTTACCTATCTCATTTGTATCCTATGTTGGCCTTCTATGGGGGAAAGATAGGCTGCAAGTTTGAATGTTTTTAGAAAGAGGTGGTTATATAGATTGGATTGAAAAGAGAAAGAAAAGCCAATAAGGCAGGTTTTGGGGTGGGGAATGGAAATCTAAATTGTTAGGACAAGATTGAGGTTTTGATCATCATTAATTGAAAAAATATTAGGTCAAAATAACTTGATGCAATTGGGGTTCTTCACTTTTTAATGTTATTGATCCCTAGGCAATTGAAAAATTTGGCTATTTGGCCCTTGCTTTGAAAAGGTTGCCAACTTATGCTATAGATACTATTATTTGAAAATCAATGACTGAATTATTGCAAAGTAGGATTATGATCCAGATGGTTAATCTCAAGATTTTTAATCTTAGGATTTAGGTCTAATAAAAATCATGGGATTTAGGTCTAATAAAAATCTTAGGATTAGGAATAATATGATTTGGGATTAATCTTAGGATTCCAAGATCTTAGGATTTGAAGATTATATTCTTTTTTAAAACACTATTAGAGATAAAATAGATAAATGGACTTGATATAAACTATTTTATTAGCATTAATCAACATAATAGTTTGCTAGGCCTAATCTAGGTGCTATAATATATATTAAAAATATATTTATAGATCTTATTATATAGAATTTATTTCTAACCTTTTTAAAGTAGGCCTATAATAAGATTTATGGCTTTAATAAAGTGAATATTTAAGTCAAATGATATTGTACAATCCTAATTTACCTTGCTTTATAAGCTTACATTCTATTAATTCTAAAACTTTATAAAACTATTTATTATAGGGCCTATTAACTAAAGTGAGATAAAATATATATAATATTGATATTTTACCTTGAAACTAAAATGTCCTAGACTCCTAGGCCCTATTTAGTTTTTCAAAAAATATATTAGTCTAATTTCTTTCCTTGATATAAAATAAAGATTGACAGGCTTAACTTTTATATAATTGAATACTATTAGTATTAGGCATAAAAGGTTAAATGAAATTAGTCACTTATAGCTATAAATCCATAGTCCATTTTGTTACAGTTATGCTAAAAATCTCTTACATAGAATAATTCTAGACAAAAATTAGCCTTGGCATAAATGCTTGGGTAAGAATTAATAGAAAATTGGATTGGCATAAATGGCTAGCGTAAAAACAATTATAGATGATCTTTTGGCACATTTCCCTGACAAGAAATAAATGTTGACTGTGGTTTTAATGACTATAGCTTATTTCAAGTATTTGAATACAATGGAGAATTTAAATTTAAATTTAAACAACAACATTTTTTAGTATTTGTAAAAAGTAAAACAAAGTTTAAAGTCAAAAATTGTACTGTAAAAGAAAAAACTATATTATTATCTTTTTAAGACTTATGTTTATAAAGTTTTAATTACAATATACAAATGGAAGCATTAATAAATAAAAAAATTATGAAAAAGGAAAATGTTTGTACAAAACGCCCTACACACCCCTTAGTCTAGGCATTATGCCTAGCCTGCGATGCATAAGCCTGGCATAAGTCTGGCATAAATGATAAAATTTTATCATTTTTCCTCTCGCATAACTCAAAGCATGAAATGAACTATGGCTATGAATTTATCATATCCTCATAATTGTAACATTGATTTTATTAGAATTTATTCTAATATGCAAATCTGTTAATATATAAAAAATTACAGAGTACTTATAGGCATAGCTATAATCATCAATATAAAATGTGTGTTCTGTAGGGCCCTCTGATAATCAAGTTGTGGCTTAGTGGGTATGTATATTGCCTTGTGAGTTGTGAGCAGCTAGGTTTGATTCCAAGTGGTCATAGTTTTTTTATTTGAATTTTTTTAGCAAACAGAAAATTTTCCATCTTGAACTTTTTAAGTTTAAAAAAATAATTAAAATAAATGAAAATAATTTTTTCAATTACATATATAATTGCAGTAGCACTTTAAAATGATTTTGTGTTACTCTTAAGAATTAATTTAATTTAATTTAAAAAAATAAAATTAAAAAAATTTCCGACTTTTTAATTGATCAATCTTTTCATCCAATTTTATGATTATATATATGGCAATGGCAGCCGTGCCTATAAGCTCCAATATTAGAGACACGGCCACCCACCATCCTGTGTCTCCAAGTGTGAACCCATTCAATATTAATGACATGGCCACCCACCGTGTCTTTAAGTGTGAACTAGGGGTCACAAAATCCCGTATTCTGTCAATCCCGGAATCCTGGGATTAGGAAATGTCAAATCTCGGGATCCCTAGATTATCTCAGGATTGATATTTTCCAGTACTATCCTTGTCACAACATTGTTATAATGTCATAAAAATGCTGCGACTGACATTTTTATAACACTTACAGTTATGGTAGGAGCTAAAAGGGTAATGCTAAGCTGGTAATACAATATATAACATTATAAAAATGATGTTATTATACTCGTAGAATATTAAATACTACTCGTAATATCAATATTGTAATATGCATATGGGCCTATAGCTGTATGGGCCTAATGATGTATAATATATACTTGATTATGTAATGTACATGTATCACTGTGCAAAGCAATATGAATGTATACATTACATTTACAATCACAACCTACTACTGTCTGGGCAGTGGGCATTCATGTTGTCAAGGTTGTTACAACATGCATTATGAGTTCAAAATTCAAAATCAATGCTAAATTATTTAAACAAGACTGAACTCAACATCAAAGATTATACAAAGTGGGCAATGGAGAGTGGACATGGATACATGTATGTTCTATATTTTACCTAACTGTCTTGCTTATTGCTATTTTATTAGACATTATAAAAACATAGCATTACCTTTCTGGGATTGAATCCCGACCCTATGAATCCCAGGATCCCATAAAAAGCCCTAAATCCTAGGATCCCAGGATTATGACCCCTAGTGTAAACCCATTCAATATTAACGACACGGCTGCCATGCAAGTTTCATTGACACGGCGGCCATGTCTCTAATAATGACTAGGTCCATACTTATAGACACGGCTGCCGTGTCTATCTCAGAATCCAATAGCAACCATGGATTTAACAAACAAAAATAAAAAAACAAAAAAATTAAATAGATTCCAAAAAATCCTTAACTACAAAAGAAGGAAAAAATTTGATCTTTAAAAATTGATAGACATGGTTGCTGTGTCGATAAGTATGGACCTAGTCACTATTAGAGACATGGCCACAATGTGTATAAGTTTCTGCATTATAGACATGGTCGCCATGTCTCTAAGTGTAGCAAAAAAATTATCTATATAGTATATTTAAAGATAGTAGCTTTTGTCTAGGCCCTAACTTATTTAAATGGCCAATATAGACCTAACCTAATATTTAATAAGAAATTAAGAATCACATTTAAATAAAATATTATGGGTGCTTTCTATACAAAATGTCTTATCATATGCAAATATGAAATAGGCAAAGTGATCAATAAAAAATTCTTATAGACAAAATTTCCAATACTAGTAACAATGGGTGGCAGGCCTGAACTTTATTAGGCCTATGAATTAATATTTAGACTAAAATTTTTATGTTGGAATCAGAGGCTATATTAGGACTAGACCTAAAAATTTAAAGGTCATAGTATAATTAGGACTATAGAGTATAGACACCAATACTTGCATCTGTAAGTAAATTCTGCAATTCAAGGTATAAGTAAATTCATTGACATTAAGCTAGGCATATGCGCGATGCCCAGGTAGCAGAGGTAGGTAAATGTCTTATCATATGTACACATAGCTTAACTATACACACCGAGGTATGTATAGTATAAGTTAGGCCGGCTAGTAGTAAGAGTAGTAGTAAGAGAATTTGGCTCAGGCAATTAGCCTGTTTGGCCAATATATTATAGAGCTATGTATTTGGAATTTTCGAATATAGAAGTTTATAAAGACGATTTGACGACGATTTGCTGAGTTATTGTAAAAGATAAAGTATTTGAAAGCGCGCCAGAATTTTTACGGTATTTTTAGACGAAAAGTGACGACTAACAACTAACGAGTATAAATATTAATACAAAAATGAGTACAAATTACGAGGTATAGCTTTAATTGCGAGATTACTTTGGTAAGCGAGTTTGTAAAAAAAAAAAAAGATGTAGTATTTTTGAAAGCGCGTGATATTTCAAAGCGTGAAAAACGAACATAAACAATACTTCGAAAGAATTTTACTTTTAACGAATAACGACGATTTAAATATAGGAAATTAAAAAAGACAGTAAATGAATAAACAACTGAAAAGCGGATTTGTTACACTGCTGATGTATCTGATTCAGTTTGTTTAACTGTTTTAGCTATTCATGACTTCATATATTTTAGCTACACCAGTGAGCTCTTTTCTGACTCTTTTTTCATTTGTAGCATATCCTATCTTGTGTATTTGATTGCTATTTAAGAGGTATTGACAGAAGTATTTTTTCCTGATCTCTTCAGTTTGTGGACATTCGGTCAAGTAGTGTAGAATGTCAGAACCATTTCGCGCTCCACACATTTTACATGGTTCTTGAGAAAAAAAGTTGGGTGTAATCTCGCATTTCAGTTTTAGGAGGGTTGTTAAGAATTTTTTGTTTCTAAATGTACATGGAAAGAAATCTGAAAGGTCGGGCCTGCAGATTTTTTTGTAGAGATAGGCGTTTTTGTAGAGTTTAATATGTTGCTGATTCTCTAGCTTTTGGCTAAGTTCTCTTTCTCTGTGTATCTTGAGGTGCTTTTTCACTAGGTATTTCTCGTTATTAAAGCTTTGGGAAAGTTTATCTTCAGTTAGTGCTTTTAGGTCTATACTTTCTAGTTTCTTTAGTACATTCATTTTCCATGGATTTTTTTGGCCGGTGTTTGAGTAGAAAATTTCTAGAGTCGTTTGGCAGAGTTTTTTGTGTCTAATCTTCAGCCAGTAGATGAGGTAGGTTTTAGCGATTCGTTGAGAGATTGGAGTAAGCTCAAGTTCTGATGATACCACACTGTTGCTAGCAAATTTTGGTAGATTGAGGAGATATTTGTAGAATTTCAGCTGAATATTATCAATAGCTTTTGTATCAGACATGGTAGCCAGAGGGCCCCAGAGCTCACAACCGTAAGTGATAACGGGGGTAACAAGCGCGTCAAATAGTCTGCGAATGAGTGTGATGTCTAGGGACGTATTCTTTACCCTATGGAGTAGGGAAAACATGGCTGTATATCCCTGCTTAGTTTGGTGTTCAATACATTTTTTAAAGCTGTTTTTTGGTTCAAAAATAATTCCCAGGTATTTAAATTCATTTACTTCCTCTATTTCTTGGTTGTCGTAGTATATTTTTGTAGCAATGCTTTCTGTGTCGTTTTTTTGTCTGGTATTGCCCTGCATGAACTTTGTTTTGCTTGCGTTTACTTTAAAGTAATTTTGTTTGCAGTAATTTTCCATAGTCGTAAGTGTGTCTTGAAGTTCGTCTTTGTTTTTAGCTAGAATGGCTTGATCGTCTGCAAAGAGTAGGATGAGTGGGAAAGCAGATCTCGTAAGAGAGCGCCTAGCGCTAGAGAGTTCAAGATATTCAACAATGTCGTCAATATATAGTTCAAAAAGGATGGTAGAGAGAGGGTTGCCTTGAAGAACACCTTTAGATATTGGGATTGGCTGGGTTTCATCATCATCATCATCATTTTTTAGAATGAAGCAGGCATTTTTATGCATGTTCTTGATAAGTTCCGTCATTTGACCTTTAATACCCTGGTTATCCGTTTTGTGCCAAAGGGTTGGTTGATTTAAGCTATCGAAGGCTTTTTCATAGTCAACAAATCCAATAAAGAGTTCTTCTTTGTTGTAGATGGATTGGTTTATAATGTTGTAAAGATTAAAACATTGGTCGATTGTGCTGTGATTGGGCTTGAAACCGTATTGGTATTTTGATATAAGATTGTTTGCGTATGCTAGGTTTTCGAGTCTGGATTTAATAATTTGGCAAAAGAGCTTGCCAAGAATTGGTTGAATGCAGATTCCTCTGTAATTGTTGGGGTCGGCACTGCTGCCTTTGTTTTTATAAATCGGATGAAGTGTATTTGTTATCCAACTAGTTGGGAAGGTTCCTTGTTTGAGTGCTTCGTTGAAAAGTGAGCATAGGAGGTCAGCAAGTTCGTTCTCGAGGTATTTGAGTGTTTCTACATATACTTTATCGTGCCCAGGTGCTTTGTCGGTTTTGAGCTTTTTAATATGTTTTATAACTTCTTCTTTGGTGAATGGGGCATTGAAATCCTCTAAATCAGCCAGAATAGGGTTGTCAAGGTGAAGATTGTATGATAGTCTAATGCTGCTGTCTTGTTCAGTTACAAGATTTTGAAAGTGTATGATAAATTTTTCATCAATTGTTACTCTGTTGTTTGAGGGATTTGGTGTTTTTAATAAGTTCCAAAGTTGTTTTGTATCGTTTTGAATAAAGGCTTGGTTGATCATGTTGTCTGCACAGAGAGTTGTTTCAAATTTCCATGAAGTGAGCTTTTTTTCGTATGCTTTTTTGAGTTGTACTTTGCTTGAGAGGTTGTTGGGAGTAGGGAAGGTTTTATATCTTCTGCAGGCATGTCTAGCAGCGTTTCTTAAATCTTTAAGGAAGCGAGGCAGTGTTGAGCATAGTGGGTTCTTTATCTCTACTGTGATGTTGTTTTGAATTTGTCTAACTTTTCTACTTAATTCATTTATAAAAGCTGGGTTTTGTATGTCTAGATTTGTGATTTTGTCATTCATGTTTTTCAGGTCATTTGCGAAGTTATTGATATGTTTTTCTTGTTGCAGGTTGGGTTTATGTGACTTTTTTAGGACTCTATATCTCGTTTTCGAGTTATTGGTTGCTTGTTTAGTTTCTGTGATTTCCTCTGTGAATTCACTTGATAGGGAGAGCACTATTTGGTTGTGGTCGCTAAAGTAGGTGTGGTTCTTTACTTTAAAGTCTTCGAGGTGTTGGAGTAAGCTGGTAGAGACGAAACAGAGATCTATAACAGAGGAACCAGATTTTGAGAGAAAGGTGAATTCACCATTTGTGTCTGATAATGATCTACCATTGATTAGATGCAGGTTGTATGAGTCAGTAATCTGGTTAAGTAGTCTACCATTTTTGCAGGTTTTCTTGTCTTGGCTTTGTCTAGTAAGTGAGATGTTTTTTGCTCTGGTGGTATATATTGAATTTAAATCTATGTATGAGGTATTGTTTATATGAGCATTGAAGTCTCCAATAAGGAAGATGTTTTCTTCGGAGTGGTAAGCATCCAGGAGAATTGTTAACTGTTCCCAATTTTCTTCTTCATAATATTTTGAAGACAGTGGGGGTATATAGGAGTTTATTAAGGTAAAGCTTTTGTTTTTATCCTTTTTGTGTTTAAAATTTAGTGTCAAGAAGTTTTTATAATGTTTGAATGATTCTGTAACATTGTATTGTGTATCTAGTGACTTTTTGTAAGCTGTTAATAATCCACCAGAAGCTCTGCCAATGAATTTACAGCCTTTTTTGTTTGCAGGCTTTTGGTATGTCATGTAGTTTTCAGACAGGTTGTTGATTTTGAGTCGCTTGTTTTCATTTTTTGTGTCTATTATCCAAGTTTCTTGAAGGCAGAGAATATTATTCTTAAAAATTGATTCAGTTTCCAGTAGTTCAAGTTTGGGAATCATCACAGAGTCTTTTATTGTGTAAAGTCCATTGATATTCCAGCTGCTAATAGTAAATTTTTCTTTATCAATTTTTTGGATAATATTAAATTCAAGGAGTTTTGATTTGATATTGTAAGGAATTTTTTTGATCTTTTGAGCATTGTTATTTCTAATAGAAATGAGGTACTCTCTAGTGTATTGTATCCGCTTTTCATTTGCCTGGATAATATTTTGACTATTTTGACCATTAAGTGTTGGGGTATTTAAGTCACAGTTTACAGAGGAAGTTCAGTAGGTTTTAATGAAGGGAACTCCCCTCTTATAGCCAATTCGGATGTTTTTCTCACCATTTTCTTGACGAGTCTTAAGCTCTTTAACAATCTTCTGCTTAAATGCCCGTTCCTTTTCTGTTAAGTCGTTCTCGATCCGAATACGGGAGTAGGCAGAGCCAGTTTCGCGCAGGTTTCTCAGATTACCGAAGAAGGCCGCTTTGTCGCTATCGTTGACCAGCCGAACAACGAGGGGCCTTGGTCGATTGCTGAGAGGTTGTTCGCGACCGATCCGCCTGGTGGCGACAATTGGGACAGTTGCGGGGGACATTTTGAGCCCATCCTGCATAAAGTCCTCGAGCTTAGCGTCTTCTTGGAGTCCAAAAACTATGATGTTATTCTTCTT
This sequence comes from Macrostomum lignano, assembly GCA_002269645.1. Classification (NCBI taxonomy): domain Eukaryota; kingdom Metazoa; phylum Platyhelminthes; family Macrostomidae; genus Macrostomum; species Macrostomum lignano. The sequence continues at coordinate 20,654 of NIVC01000631.1, forward strand.
TATACCGCGCTGCCTGACTTCCTCCACGATTTCATCAAAGCTGATGTCGTAGGTGACAGTTTGCTTCCCGCTCTCAATCGACTCTAGCTCTTCTATGCGTTCTTCGAGGGCCGTCAGCTTTAATTATAACCCCCACCCCCCACCACCCTTGAATAGAGGGCGAAATAATTCCGTAAAATAATTTAACGTGCGAAACTACAGGATAGCCGTTAGGCCTAGCATGCCTACAGCCTACTCTAATTATTTTTAAGTTTCAGAGGATAGAAACATGCATACATTAGTCATTTTTTACTTTTAATATCTATTCTGTTCAGTACTTTCACTTTTTCGTTTTTCAGTTGCACATCATGTTGATTTCTTCGTACTTGTACTTAGGACTTTTAAATATTTTCAGAATTCCCCGCCTGCCCAGGCATCAAGCATGCAGTTCCAGGAAACCAAAAAAACAAATCAACGTCTTACTCGCCAAATAAGTTACTTTCTGATCTTTTCATGCTAAGAAGTAAGACCGTCTATTTTTAAAAGTTCATAAAAAAGTTGTTGTTTATCATTTTGCACATAGCTAACTGTAGTAATTTGTTTTAATGATTTGAACGTGTTTTAGCTTACTCCATGGAGATTCATGAATATAACTGGATCGCCAGAAGCTTGATTTTTTCGGTTTCATTCATAGGCGAGTATCAGCTTGTCTTACTGTGACTAAATCTTACGTCAAATGTTTTTTGCATAATTGCAAATTGCAAATTGCAAATTAACATATAATTATTTGCAATTAGGCTTATTACTATTTAGTAATGTCGCCCAGCTAGCAAGTGCCAGCAAGCAGGCACACGCTGTTTGATCGAACAAGCTCGGGGGCGGGGGGCAGTCAGTGGCGGTCAGGGGGTCAGGCCGATGCTCAGAAGGTCCTCCATCAATGTGGCTCGCAGGGCTTGTGGAATCATATTGAATTACATGTGCAGGCTTCCACAGCTCCCATGCAAATATAGATGAGTTTCCAAAGGATGCGTATGTGTGGAATTATTACTTTGACCTATGACAGAATAACACCAGACCAATGTCACGGCTGACTAGCAAAAATTATTTTGTCTTTTAGAAAATTTATCATTGAAAAAATAAAAAGAAAAAGGCAGCTAACACCGAGTTTATACTCAACTCTTCAACTCTTTTGCATTGTAAATGAAAAAAGAAAACGTAATTAAGCAGTAGCTCGTTTAACCGCGGGTGATAAATAAAATATGGTTATAACGAGTTTTCGTATATTTCTAATACATAAAGTCCCGTTGATTTATATCAACAGGTGAAAAGGCATGCGTTCGTTATCGATGGTTAGCTACGAGGCTTTGAGAAGACTGATGAAGGGAGTGTATCTTCATCCGAATGCGTGTAAGCTAAAATAAGAATCTGCTATATAACAGCTCAGTAGCAAATAGGCATAGAAAGAAATAAATATCTACAGTTAATGGCATGTAACACATGCAATGGCAGCAGATAAAAATTATCCTCTAGTAGCTTTACTCGAGCTAACGTGCTGCAGGTTTCAAACACGTTATACGAGTTTTAGCTAGCTACTGCAATTCCAGCCGGTCAAAACAATAATAACAAAAAGGCGACAGAGAAATTACGCATTTACGAAAGTGTAGTAGCACTCAAAAAATGAAAGATCAAATTCGCAAATATTATACAAAGTGAGGAAGTTTACATTTTGACCAAATTTTCTTTTGAAAAAAATACTCCTTGAAACTGGCTTTGATTGGCTGTCGATGTATCGGAGTGAGAAAGCCAATCATGCATTAGGTCCTGGGTAGTAACCATCGCTACCCTGGTGAAGTTTTCTTAAGCACTACGAGCTACACTTGTCTGTAGGTTACAGCACGCTGGCGGAGCAGTTCTCACCCTCGGGCTCGCGCACAAAGGAGCTCCGACAGCACAGCAGAACGCTCTCGTCTTCAATAATACAGTCGCCGCTGCCTCCGGGACCGGCGTCAACTGCGCTGGCGTTGCTGTTGGGATCAACGTCGCCTCCTCTCTCACCAGCAGCCGCAGACTCTTCGCCGTTGTCGTCCGTGTCTTCTTCTTCTTCTTCACCGGCGTCGTCGTCGTCGTCGTCACCGTCGTCGTCGTCGCTGGCGCTGATCGCTGCGGCGCCGGCGCCACTCGGTCTGTCGCGAATGTGATTGCAGCGCAATGCTTTTCATAAGAATGTATTATTAATCGCACTGCTTTGATTTCGTAGATAGCCGCACGAAAATATGAGACCAATAGCCTCACCAATATGGCTAATAGCGTCACCAATATGGCTAATAGCGTCACCAATATGGCTAATAGTGTCACCAATAAGGCTAATAGTGTCACCAATATGGTTAATGGCGTCACCAATATGGCTAATAGCGTCACCAATATGGCTAATAGCGTCACCAATATGGCTAATAGCGTCACCAATATGGCTAATAGCGTCACCAATATGGCTAATAGCGTCACCAATATGGCTAATAGCGTCACCAATATGGCTAATAGCGTCACCAATAAGGCCAATATAGCGTCACCAATAGGGCTAATAGCGTCACCGATACGGCTAATAGCGTCACCGATACGGTTAATAGCATGGCCAGTGTGACAAATAAACATGATCAGTATCACTACTACAACAAAAAGCGTGGCTAATATCACTATGACCTCTATGACCAATAGCTGGGCTACATTGAGCAGTTGCCAATAGTATACCAATGTGATCAATTCATTTGGTAAATATTATGTATAATCTAAATATGTATAATATTTACCAAGCTGACAATAATATCCAATTTATGACCAATAGCATGATAAAAATGACGCTATTCATGATCAATATAAGCAGCTAACCTGAAAACCTTCCTCCTTCGGCCAGCTCTGCCCGAACCGGCGGCAGCCGACGACGCCGCCGATGCCGGCTGCTGCGCTGGCGGCGGATCCGCGCCCGGCGCCTCGCCCTGCGCCCAACGGAGAATCGCTTCGCCAAGCCTGGCGCCCATCTCCTCCAGCTCGCGGGTGCCCAGATGGCAGCCACGGTAGGGTCCCTGGTCGCAGCAGCTGTACGAGGCCTCCAAAGTGTAGGCGCGCAGGATGCCGAGGTGGCGCCAGGCGACAACGCGAGCCGTGGACTCCTTGGAGCGGTCCACCTGGGGCGGGTCGATGGGTACAGAGTGTTGAGTTTTGCACGGAACTATGGAACTTTGAATGCCGCAATGGGAAGGATCCGCTCACACAACAGGACCCACACACAACTGGAGAACCCGCTCACACAACTGGAGAACCCGCTCACACAACTGGAGAACCCGCTCACACAACTGGAGAACCCGCTCACACAACAGGAAAACTCGCTCACACAACAGGAAAACTCGCTCACACAACAGGAGAACCCGCTCACACAACAGAACCCGCTCACACAACAGGAAAACCCGCTCACACAACAGGAAAACCCGCTCACACAACAGGAGAACCCGCTCACACAACAGAACCCGCTCACACAACAGAACCCGCTCACACAACAGAATTCTCTCACACAACAGAATTCGCTCACACAACAGAATTCGCTCACACAACAGGAGAACCCGCTCACATAACCCGCTCACATAATGGGAGAACCCACTCACACAATGGGAGAACCCACTCATACAATGGGAGAACCCACTCACACAACAAGAGAACCCGCTCACACAACAAGAGAACCCACTCACACAACAGGAGAACCCGCTCACACAACAAGAGAACCCGCTCACACAACAAGAGAACCCGCTCACACAACAAGAGAAACCACTCACACAACAAGAGAACCTGCTCACACAACAGCACAGAGAGACACATCAAAGTCTGCACCGCACCTTGAAGTTGCAGTTCCGCCAGGCAAACGCGGGGGCCATCTGAGCCAGAAGTCGCGGCAACTCCCGATATCCGGGATCCTCAATCCAAACGCCTCCTCCGGGGCCGCCGCTGACTGGTCTGACGCCGTTGTCATCGCGACGAGCTTCATTGTCGTTAGCCGGAGGTTCAGCGGCCAGCCAGCCGGGATTGTCGCGGTCATCAGGCAGCCAGCTAAGGCTGGGGGAGCAGCCGAACATGAAGACGTTGTTGTGACGGGAGTGGCCGTGACAGTCGATGTACACAACTGGGCGGCGGCCGGACGAGCATAGGTAGCTCATGAGGCCCTGAGGGATAGCCAATCAACTAATAGCATTATCGATTAATCACCCGATCAACGAATCACCCGATCAGCTAATCATCTAGTCAACTAATCACACGATTAACTAATTGCCCGATCAACTAATTGCCCGATCAACTAATTACCCCATCAATTAATCACCCGATCAACTAATTATCCGATCAACTAATCACCTGATCAACTAATTACCCGATCAACTAATCACCTGATCAACTAATTACCCGATCAACTAATTATCTGTTTAACTAATCATCTAGTCAACTAATCACCCGATCAACTAATCACCCGATCAACTAATCATCCGATCAACTAATCACCCGATCAACTAATCACCCGATCAACTAATCATCCGATCAACCAATCACCCGATCAACTAATTATCTGTTTAACTAATCATCTAGTCAAATAATCACCCGATCAACTAATCACCCGATCAACTAATCATCCGATCAACTAATCACCCGATCAACTAATCACCCGATCAACTAATCATCCGATCAACCAATCACCCGATCAACTAATTATCTGTTTAACTAATCATCTAGTCAAATAATCACCCGATCAACTAATCACCCGATCAACTAATCACCCGATCAACTAATCACCCGATCAACTAATCACCCGATCAACTAATCACCCGATCAACTAATCACCTGATCAACTAATTACCCGATCAACTAATTATCTGTTTAACTAATCATCTAGTCAAATAATTACCCGATCAACTAATCACCCGATCAACTAATCACCCGATCAACTAATCATCCGATTAACTAATCACCCGATCAACTAATCACCCGATCAACTAATCACCCGATCAACTAATTACCCGATCAACTAATCACCCGATCAACTAATTACCCGATCAACTAATTATCTGTTTAACTAATCATCTAGTCAAATAATCACCCGATCAACTAATCACCCGATCAACTAATCATCCGATCAACTAATCACCCGATCAACTAATCACCCGATCAACTAATCATCCGATCAACCAATCACCCGATCAACTAATTATCTGTTTAACTAATCATCTAGTCAAATAATCACCCGATCAACTAATCACCCGATCAACTAATCACCCGATCAACTAATCACCCGATCAACTAATTACCCGATCAACTAATTACCCGATCAACTAATTACCCGATCAACTAATTACCCGATCAACTAATCACCCGATCAACTAATCACCCGATCAACTAATTACCCGATCAACTAATTACCGATCAACTAATTACCCGATCAACTAATTACCCGATCAACTAATCACCCGATCAACTAATCACCCGATCAACTAATCACCCGATCAACTAATCACCCGATCAACTAATCACCTGATCAACTAATTACCCGATCAACTAATTATCTGTTTAACTAATCATCTAGTCAAATAATTACCCGATCAACTAATCACCCGATCAACTAATCACCCGATCAACTAATCATCCGATTAACTAATCACCCGATCAACTAATCACCCGATCAACTAATCACCCGATCAACTAATTACCCGATCAACTAATCACCCGATCAACTAATTACCCGATCAACTAATTATCTGTTTAACTAATCATCTAGTCAAATAATCACCCGATCAACTAATCACCCGATCAACTAATCATCCGATCAACTAATCACCCGATCAACTAATCACCCGATCAACTAATCATCCGATCAACCAATCACCCGATCAACTAATTACCCGATCAACTAATTACCCGATCAACTAATTACCCGATCAACTAATTACCCGATCAACTAATCACCCGATCAACTAATCACCCGATCAACTAATCACCCGATCAACTAATTACCCGATCAACTAATTACCCGATCAACTAATCACCCGATCAACTAATCACCCGATCAACTAATCACCCGATCAACTAATCACCCGATCAACTAATCACCCGATCAACTAATCACCCGATCAACTAATTACCCGATCAACTAATTATCTGTTTAACTAATCATCTAGTCAACTAATCACCCGATCAACTAATCACCCGATCAACTAATCACCCGATCAACTAATCACCCGATCAACTAATCACCCGATCAACTAATTATCTGTTTAACTAATCATCTAGTCAACTAATCACCCGATCAACTAATCACCCGATCAACTAATCAACCGATCAACTAATCAAGCAATTTCCAGCGCTCAGAATCAGTCACAAATCCATAGCGAGTCACCTTGGTGTGGTAAATCTCGGGATTCGCGGTTGCATTGGGCGCCAGCCAGGTCCTGTTGAGATCCACCACGGCTAGGGAGCAGCGGTGATTGCCGTTGATCACTCCGTCGGGATTCAGCATTGGAGCGATTTTAAACACAAATCGACTGCGAAGGGTCCTGTTTGTGGGTCGGGGAATCGATCAGCAATCCGAAAAACTTGAAGGTTTCTCCTATTATAATGCATGCGTTTTATAGTAATTTTTAGCTATTAATAACGAGTAACACACGCGGCACTGTTATCCCTATGGTCTTTGTACACCAATAGACATCCGCTATCCCTATGGTCTTTTTACACCAATAGACATCCGCTGTCCCTATGGTCTTTGTACACCAATAGACAACTGGCACAGACCGATAGCTAAGCCAAACATTTCACCTGGCAGCGGAGCTGAGCAGGTGGGCTACCAGGCCGCGCACAACCCAGCTGGCGTTGGCCTCGCCCGGATGCACCCGGCCGCTGATGAAGACGCACGGTCGCTGCTGCCGCGGCTCCTCGCTAGCTGACGCCGCGGTCACAGTCAGCAATGGCAGGCGGTTGCCGCCAAGCGACTGGCACAGCCACTGCTGATGATAAGCGATGCTGGCGTCCCGGCTGGCAAGGAGTCGCCAGTCGCGCAGGTCAGCCATCAGCCTGGAGTAGGTGTACGGCACATAGTAAGCCAAATAGCAGATATCGCCAGAGTGCCGGAATGCAATAGAAAACGATGCGGTGTAGTAAGGCTTAGTGCCGGCCTGCTTAGCGCGCTGGTAGTGGTTGCGATAGTAGCAGACTCGAGTGCCGACTCGCAACCAGTGCGGCCTGCCCAGCTGGGCCTCCCTGCTGCTGTACATCAGCGGCCGCATGCCGCAATTGAACTGCGAGTTGGGCTTCTCGCAGTTGATAACGTTGAAACGATAGGCTGCCCCGGGCTGGACGTTGGCCAAGCGGAAGTAGAACCACTGCGTCTGGCCTCGGTGGCCAATGTCCGGGCACAGCAGCAGGTCGTATTCGCGTTCCCGGATCTGGATGGCTCGACGCAGATTGCCAGACTCGAAGCGCGACTCAAATGTCAGGTGATCAACTGAGCCAGAGCCTATTGGGGACAGTTTCTCATCGCTGGCTGGTGGAGGCGGCTGGTGCTGCTGGTGCTGCTCAGCAACAATGGCATCAAGGTCGTAGACAACTCGGTTCAACACGTCGGACGGGTCGATCCACCTGGTCAGAAGCAGGTCGAGATGAGTGAATGCATATGTACCTTAATGAGCAGTGAAATTGGGATCTTTTGTCTCAATACAAAATATAGAGATGTCAATTCAAAGAGCGGGGATGCCTATTTAAAGTGTAGGAAAGACAGATACACTGGTTCAATAAGCGGAGATGCCGATCCTTAAGCGGAGATGCAGATTCATTAAGCGGAGATGCAGATTCATTAAGCGGAGATGCCAATTCATTAAGCGGAGATGCCAATTCATTAAGCGGAGATGCAGATTCATCAAGCGGAGATGCAAATTCATTAAGCGGAGATGCCAATTCATTAAGCGGAGATGCCAATTCATTAAGCGGAGATGCCAATTCATTAAGCGGAGGATGCCAGTACATCAAGCGGAGATGCCGATTCATTAAGCGGAGGATGCCAGTACATCAAGCGGAGATGCCGATTCATTAAGCGGAGATGCCGATTCATTAAGCGGAGATGCAAATTCATTAAGCGGAGGATGCCAGTACATCAAGCGGAGATGCCGATTCATTAAGCGGAGATGCCGATTCATTAAACGGAGATGCAGATTCAACAAACAGAGATACCGATTCAACAAGCAGAGAAACCGATTCAACAAACAGAGATACCGATTCAACAAGCAGAGAAACCGATTCAACAAACAGAGATACCGATTCAACAAACAGAGAAACCGATTCAACAAACAGAGATACCGATTCAACAAACAGAGAAACCGATTCAACAAGCAGAGATACCGATTCAACAAACAGAGATACCGATTCAACAAGCAGAGAAACCGATTCAACAAACAGAGATACCGATTCAACAAACAGAGAAACCGATTCAACAAGCAGAGATACCGATTCAACAAACAGAGATACCGATTCAACAAACAGAGATACCGATTCAACAAACAGAGATACCGATTCAACAAACAGAGAAACCGATTCAACAAGCAGAGATACCGATTCAACAAACAGAGATACCGATTCAACAAACAGAGATACCGATTCAACAAACAGAGATACCGATTCAACAAGCAGAGATACGGATTTAATAAGCAGAGAAGTCAATTAGCAACCTAAGTTTCTACTAAGAAGTTATCAAGCCAACCTTCTAGCATCGTCAAGCATCAGCTCCATGGCGCATTCGCTTCGCCGAGTGCCGCAAGGCTCCCGATGCGGCGGCGGACTGACGCTGACCAGCTCCGGGCCAGCCGTGATGGCGAACTCCGCTACCGACCGGACGGCGGCTGCAGCTGGTGCAGGCGCTGCTGAAGTCGTCGCTGGCGATGGCTCCGGCCAGCCGCCGATGCTGCGGCTGCGAGCGAACGGTTGAGCAGCGGCCGGAGCCAGCAGAGCCGACGTGGCCGACACAGACAGACGGCCGCCAATCTCAGTGGCCGACGCTGGCTCTGTCGGCTGTCCGAGGGCCAGCCCGTCCAGACTGGGCAGGCTTGGCGACGGCGTCAGTGGCGCAGTCGACGCCGGACAGCAGGTGCAGCAGTCGGACAGCTCGGGCTCCAAGTGGCCGTAGGCGGCGCGAAGCTCCTCGGCTGAGCGCGGATCCGCGCCTCCGACAGCCGCATCGTCGGCAAATTCGTCAGACGGCTGCTGTTGCTTCTGAACGTCGGCATCGTCCGAACTGTCGTCCTCGTCGCTGTTGACAGCGGCAGCAGCAGCCCCGGCGGCGGCGTCTGCTGAATCGTCCGACGCAACTGCGACTGCGGCTGCGGCGGAGCTGGTGGAGCTGACCAGCAGTTGGAGCAGCGCCGGTGTGTAAGGCGACAGCAGGCTGGGCGCCGGCAGGCATGCGCGGGGCGCGCTCTGACGCAGAATTATACAGGCGCCAGCGTTGAGGAGCTCGCCAGCTGAGGAGGCCGGGCCGGCCAAGCAGTGGCGGTAGAGGCTGGCCGGCCCGCCGGCCGAATGGAATGCAGCCCGGCCAGCCTTGCTGGCAGTGACATTGCGCAGGGTGTGGACAATCGCTCGCAACAGATAAGTGCGTTGCTGTTGCTGCCGCTGACGTGCGCTGGCAGAAGCGGCCGCCGTTGTAACCACAGAGGCATTCAGCAGCTCCACCAGCGTAGCCGCTGCGCCGCCAGTGATGGCGCGACTGGCATTGGCGCGCGCCCGGGTCAACTGGCTGAGCGCCTCCGCTGCGCGCCGCGCCGGACCGCCAGGCAGAGGCTGGCGCCGACCCGCGGCAGCTGCTGATGCGCCAGTGCTGGCGCCGCCAACACCGCGATGACTCTCGGACAGCAGGCGAAGTAGCAGCTGGACGGCGCCGTGTCGGCCAAGGCTGGTCGAGCTCTGCCGGCTGAGGGCGTAGGCGCGCAACAGCCGCAGGAGGCTCTCGGCGCCCCGAGTGGACAGTCCGTGGCGCAGGAGGCTCAGTACCACCGGGGCGCACTGGCACAGCCTGGCTTTGGTGGCCAGCCGTTTGTCTTTGGGCGCCAGCTTGGCGAGAACCTGAGAGTTGAGTAGATTAGACCAGCTTTTGTATATTTGTACTTATATGTGTTAGTCTATATGTTTGTCTATACAACTATTATACCTGGCATTTTCTTGATACTTTACTTACATAAAAAAATAGCAGACTATTGCGTGCATAAAATCAATCATAAAGAACTTTTATTTGATGCTCTACTAACAGTAGAAAGATTGGGGAAATACGACAACAATAAAAACAAAGAAAATTTGTTGAATTACTGCCCCAGGTAAAAATATTATATCTTAATTGGTCACAACATCTGAAGGCTGCGCACGGCTGCTCAGTCCAGGGGGGGGGGGGCTTGCTCAAGGACACAAATTGTGCCAGTGGGATCGGGAATCGAACACCCGACCTTCAAGTCGTGAGTCCGACGCTCTAACCACACCGGTTCGCTGACCGTGAGTCAATTTCAATTAAATATAATCTCAATCGTGGTGTTTAAGCCTGAGGAATCGCTTCTCTATTTGCAATGCTCACCAGGTGCAACTGCAGCAGCAGAGCCTCATTGGGCGTAGGGGACCGCCACTCCGATGCAATCGCCTGGCACACAGCCTGAGTGCCGCCCAGTTTAACAAAGATTCGCGCACGTTGGCCACTCTTTGTCTGACCGAGCAGCTCCAGTATGCAACTGACGGTGGCCAGGTGCACCTCCCGGTCTGACACTGTCTGCAGGGTGAGTACCAGGCTCTGAGCATAGTTCGCCTTCCGTAGCAGTGAATCTCTGTGAAGTTTTTCTAAAATTTAGCGTCGAAAAGCAATACCTTTTAAAAAATTGCTCTTCCAAATTTCTACATCATCTGTTGGTCCATAGATTGGGGCATTAAATCACTGAGAGCATTCTAATAGACAGAAAAACAAATGATTATAATTTAACAAACCTCGAGCTTGCAGTGCCTGTTGCAGCTTGGACACTACTCCACGCACATGAGCAACTTCTTCAGCCTTTGTTTTGAACTGGGATGTTGTTTTGTGAAACTTGACTAGTGCATCAAAGTGTGTTGTGACTTTACCCCTAATATAGAATAGTTGGAAAAAGTATTTTATTGTTAAGTATTTATTCTAAATAAAAAGTACAAGGAAAAAACTCACAGGTCCATGGTGAATAGCTTGCTGTTTTTTTAAATCTTTTGCCTATATTTCAAGCTGCAACTAAAGGTTTTCATGAATTCTTTTATTTAATGAATTAAACATAGCATTAGAAAAACTTTCAAGGTAAAACTCAAATCAAACTTTTGATTCTAAAAAACAATAGTGCTATATTCAGATTGTATGTCTAAAAATTGTAATTTGTTGCAATATTCAACTTTGCCAGCACACTTCTATATATTTAAATCATATACTAACTTTGGATATCATGGGATATTATTAATTTAGACTCATTTCTCTTATAATACACTATCTACATTTTATATATAGCAGTATGCATACCGAAATATTACTTTGAATTCCATAAATAAAAAGGCATAAAATTGTAATTTAAAATGAGAATATTACTTTTATTTACTTTAATCTCCAGTTTACTCTTGCAATTCGACTTACAAGAAGCAACAGATTATGACCTGTAGGGAAATAACCTATGGCCCTATTTTTTGTTTTATGTCCTAGCACATAAAGTACTAGAAAGAATTTTTTCGAAAACTAAGCCAAAATAAAACGTCAAAAATTCATAAAACCAGCTATCTCTCTCTCAGGGTGAAAAATTCTAAAAGATGCTATTAAATATCATAAAATTTTGATAGTCTATCGGTTAAATTTAAACTAAAACTAACAAGATGATAAATAAAAATTGAAACCACCACGATAACTAACTCATTAACAGACTTGAGGGTTAACTCCTAACTAACTGTACGCCAACTTCGAAGAAATAGCGTGCAACCAATCCATCTTGAATCCGACACCAACAACTCAGGCACGCTCATTCAAAAACCATTAAAACAAATGTGATAATGCGGTACATTACCTGAAATTTGCATTAAGGACTGACAATGTAGAAATACAAAAGCATTTTTGTAGCACTAAAATCAGGCTCTGTATTCCCAACATATTTTGTGCTCCTTCTATTTCTGTATTTGGAGTTAGTCCACGAATTCGAAAGACATAATCATAGTCATATACATGTATGTCTTTCGAATGTCATGTGATATGCATGTAGGATTTTGGAAAGGGTGGGTATAACTCCGATTCGGATTTGATAGTAAATAGATTGCTGTTCAAATTTTGCACTATGGCAGCTATTTTGCTCCGCGGACCCGAACACGCGGTGCGCGCTCTATATGGGGTTGCTCGATCATTTGCGACAAACATTACTTCAATTGTCCACTATTGTAACGAATGAAGTAATCTGAGTAAAGTGGCTTAAACATAATGTACCATGGAAATATCTAATATTATACAGTGTTTCTTCGAAACCTATACTCCCTTAAAAATTGATTCATCATGATGCACTTGAAAGGCCAAAAACTACATGTACAGGTATACATGTATGTTTCTGTAAATACGATTATGTTGAAAGTAAATATATTAGTAAGTATAGCTTGCATGTACATTCACGTTTGGGATATGTGAATTGTGAATCTATACGTGCGAAGGCACATCCATGGCTATCATGATGTTATATCATGTGTTTCAAAAGTTCATGCTTTCTTATAGAAAAAAATCTAATTCAGTTTTACATGTAAAAAGTTAATAACACCTATACATGTATTGGATAGGACTTATAATTCTTTCTTCCGGTCTATATAAATGTATTTAATTATTTGCTTAAACACTTTCAATCCGCTTCACCAAGACAGCTATAGCGATAGGATTTCGCGAATAAACAAGTCGAGAAAACTCGAGTAAAATTTAGGTGCAAAGATTTTCTAGGTTCCAATTATAAAAGTGCAGCAACTGTCCAATAAGAATTACTACTACCCAGCGGACCAATCAATCAGAGGTTCTCAAGAAGAAGCAGACGGCACAGCAGCAGCCGTCAGCATTGAGGCCGCAGGCTTCGTAGCACTGCATGGCAGTGGATCGGCAACGAAACACGCAGACACGGTACAGACCTCGCTTGGCCCGCGACATCTGGTGATGATGCAGATGCGCCTCCGTAGCGTTGGCAACAATTCGCCGCATCAGGCGCGGGTTGGCCAGCACCTTGGCCGTCTCCTCGTCCTCGATCTCCAGCGGCAGCACCGTCCGGGTGGCGGTGGGACCGTCGGAAAGCTGCTGCTGCTGGCTAACGCCGATCAGGCAGGCGGCAGCAGCGCCCAGAAGGAAGAGCAGGCAGAGAGACTTCATGTCAGGTTTGAGAGCTCAAATTAAGCTTTTCAAGTATAGTTCAATAGAGAAAGAATTAAATATTCGGATGAAGATTCTTGGAAGAGCTGCAACATGCTTCAAATATATAGACAAATTGAGCATGCGGATGTCAACACTTATAGCTGCTTGGATCGTGAAATAATAACAGGCCAAATATGGAAATCGGAAACAAAGTTAATTTACACCATGTACACGCGTGCCAGATGTTGTCAGCTTGTTCAAGAATTGAATAAACAAACTTTGTTGTTGATCCGCCATAAAGCCTTCATGGGCGACCAAAATTAACAGTCAAGACTGTCAATAATATAGTATCAAACTAGCGCGACTCATACAGTTGTTAAAGGAGATTCTACTTGGAATTATATGTATGAATACTTTACACACTCGCATGCATCTATTACGGGCTTAAATTTCTTATTGCGTTGAATATGAATCAATTCTACACGCGAAACACGGATATTCAAATATTAGAAAATTACAATAAATGGCTAATTGCAACTCAAGAATTCCAAAATCGTCTTCCTAATAATAGGTACAAAAGCTATTATAATAAATGCATCAAAAATATTTTACTCCAGAATGTGATGACTCTAAAAGAGAGTCGAACATCCAATATTCTCTTGATGAACAATTCATACATCTGAAGGCTTAACAATCTCTTTTTGAAAATACTGTTTTCTACTAGCTTTTTCGGAGGGTACAAACAAAAAACCTTTTTGTCTTAATTCGTTATTGCTCGTAAATTACTCTTATTCGTATAGTAAAATTCATGGTAGTCGTTACGTTTTGCTACGTTTTTTCCGCAACGTCCGCGAGGGTCTGCGGAGTCGCCGTGGGTGGCCATTCGTTCTATGACGGCAGTGCCTGCAGTCCTAGAGGCCCTTCATTTACCACAATGCCACTAATTTAAAGCACCCTCGCTTTGCTGGGTTGCTAAGCAAGGCGCCACATTCACGCCCACATCTCGATGATTTCCTTGACCTTACGAGTATTTTCTCAACCGTTGAAGGCGCTCAGCAACTCAGTAAATAAGCTAGTCGAGAAATACATGTTTATAAGTACGTACGAGTACATGCAAATAGATAGTTGCGTGTAAATATATGTACAGGTAGTAAGCACATGTGACTGCCAGCAAGTTCAGATAGATAGATAGATAGATAGATAGATAGATAGATAGATAGATAAATAGATAGATAGATTGATATAAAGATAGATAGATAGATAGATAGATAGATAGATAGATAGATAGATAGATAGATAGATAGATATAAAGATAGATAGATAGATAGATAGATAGATAGATAGATAGATAGATAGATAGATATAGATAGATAGATAGATAGATATAGATAGATAGATAGATAGATAGATAGATAGATAGATAGATAGATAGATAGATAGATAGATTGATAGATTGATAAATAGATAGATAGATAGATAGACAGATAGATAGATAGATAGATAGATAGATAGATAGATAGATAGATAGATAGATAGATAGTAGATAGCGAGAAAGAGCGAGCGAAGCGAGCTCTTTCGAGCTTGCTTGCCGCAGCCAATCAAGCTGAAAGCACGCACACAAGATCACCGGAAACGATTAAGGCAGCTGGAAAGCCAATGGGCGCGGTAAGCGCTTTTATCCAGAGGAACTACCTGCTGGAACCAGCCTGCCGTTCGAAAATCAGACTACTCAAGTAGTGCAAAAGAGTGCGAGCAACTACCGAGAAATCTAATTTTCGTAACCGCTCCGGTGCAGGTCCTGGCAATAGATGGTAGATAGCGAGAAAGAGCGAGCGAAGCGAGCTCTTTCGAGCTTGCTTGCCGCAGCCAATCAAGCTGAAAGCACGCACACAAGATCACCGGAAACGATTAAGGCAGCTGGAAAGCCAATGGGCGCGGTAAGCGCTTTTATCCAGAGGAACTACCTGCTGGAACCAGCCTGCCGTTCGAAAATCAGACTACTCAAGTAGTGCAAAAGAGTGCGAGCAACTACCGAGAAATCTAATTTTCGTAACCGCTCCGGTGCAGGTCCTGGCAATAGATGGTAGATAGCGAGAAAGAGCGAGCGAAGCGAGCTCTTTCGAGCTTGCTTGCCGCAGCCAATCAAGCTGAAAGCACGCACACAAGATCACCGGAAACGATTAAGGCAGCTGGAAAGCCAATGGGCGCGGTAAGCGCTTTTATCCAGAGGAACTACCTGCTGGAACCAGCCTGCCGTTCGAAAATCAGACTACTCAAGTAGTGCAAAAGAGTGCGAGCAACTACCGAGAAATCTAATTTTCGTAACCGCTCCGGTGCAGGTCCTGGCAATAGATGGTAGATAGCGAGAAAGAGCGAGCGAAGCGAGCTCTTTCGAGCTTGCTTGCCGCAGCCAATCAAGCTGAAAGCACGCACACAAGATCACCGGAAACGATTAAGGCAGCTGGAAAGCCAATGGGCGCGGTAAGCGCTTTTATCCAGAGGAACTACCTGCTGGAACCAGCCTGCCGTTCGAAAATCAGACTACTCAAGTAGTGCAAAAGAGTGCGAGCAACTACCGAGAAATCTAATTTTCGTAACCGCTCCGGTGCAGGTCCTGGCAATAGATGGTAGATAGCGAGAAAGAGCGAGCGAAGCGAGCTCTTTCGAGCTTGCTTGCCGCAGCCAATCAAGCTGAAAGCACGCACACAAGATCACCGGAAACGATTAAGGCAGCTGGAAAGCCAATGGGCGCGGTAAGCGCTTTTATCCAGAGGAACTACCTGCTGGAACCAGCCTGCCGTTCGAAAATCAGACTACTCAAGTAGTGCAAAAGAGTGCGAGCAACTACCGAGAAATCTAATTTTCGTAACCGCTCCGGTGCAGGTCCTGGCAATAGATGGTAGATAGCGAGAAAGAGCGAGCGAAGCGAGCTCTTTCGAGCTTGCTTGCCGCAGCCAATCAAGCTGAAAGCACGCACACAAGATCACCGGAAACGATTAAGGCAGCTGGAAAGCCAATGGGCGCGGTAAGCGCTTTTATCCAGAGGAACTACCTGCTGGAACCAGCCTGCCGTTCGAAAATCAGACTACTCAAGTAGTGCAAAAGAGTGCGAGCAACTACCGAGAAGTCTAATTTTCGTAACCGCTCCGGTGCAGGTCCTGGCAATAGATGGTAGATAGCGAGAAATAGCGAGCGAAGCGAGCTCTTTCGAGCTTGCTTGCCGCAGCCAATCAAGCTGAAAGCACGCACACAAGATCACCGGAAACGATTAAGGCAGCTGGAAAGCCAATGGGCGCGGTAAGCGCTTTTATCCAGAGGAACTACCTGCTGGAACCAGCCTGCCGTTCGAAAATCAGACTACTCAAGTAGTGCAAAAGAGTGCGAGCAACTACCGAGAAATCTAATTTTCGTAACCGCTCCGGTGCAGGTCCTGGCAATAGATGGTAGATAGCGAGAAAGAGCGAGCGAAGCGAGCTCTTTCGAGCTTGCTTGCCGCAGCCAATCAAGCTGAAAGCACGCACACAAGATCACCGGAAACGATTAAGGCAGCTGGAAAGCCAATGGGCGCGGTAAGCGCTTTTATCCAGAGGAACTACCTGCTGGAACCAGCCTGCCGTTCGAAAATCAGACTACTCAAGTAGTGCAAAAGAGTGCGAGCAACTACCGAGAAATCTAATTTTCGTAACCGCTCCGGTGCAGGTCCTGGCAATAGATGGTAGATAGCGAGAAAGAGCGAGCGAAGCGAGCTCTTTCGAGCTTGCTTGCCGCAGCCAATCAAGCTGAAAGCACGCACACAAGATCACCGGAAACGATTAAGGCAGCTGGAAAGCCAATGGGCGCGGTAAGCGCTTTTATCCAGAGGAACTACCTGCTGGAACCAGCCTGCCGTTCGAAAATCAGACTACTCAAGTAGTGCAAAAGAGTGCGAGCAACTACCGAGAAATCTAATTTTCGTAACCGCTCCGGTGCAGGTCCTGGCAATAGATGGTAGATAGCGAGAAAGAGCGAGCGAAGCGAGCTCTTTCGAGCTTGCTTGCCGCAGCCAATCAAGCTGAAAGCACGCACACAAGATCACCGGAAACGATTAAGGCAGCTGGAAAGCCAATGGGCGCGGTAAGCGCTTTTATCCAGAGGAACTACCTGCTGGAACCAGCCTGCCGTTCGAAAATCAGACTACTCAAGTAGTGCAAAAGAGTGCGAGCAACTACCGAGAAATCTAATTTTCGTAACCGCTCCGGTGCAGGTCCTGGCAATAGATGGTAGATAGCGAGAAAGAGCGAGCGAAGCGAGCTCTTTCGAGCTTGCTTGCCGCAGCCAATCAAGCTGAAAGCACGCACACAAGATCACCGGAAACGATTAAGGCAGCTGGAAAGCCAATGGGCGCGGTAAGCGCTTTTATCCAGAGGAACTACCTGCTGGAACCAGCCTGCCGTTCGAAAATCAGACTACTCAAGTAGTGCAAAAGAGTGCGAGCAACTACCGAGAAATCTAATTTTCGTAACCGCTCCGGTGCAGGTCCTGGCAATAGATGGTAGATAGCGAGAAAGAGCGAGCGAAGCGAGCTCTTTCGAGCTTGCTTGCCGCAGCCAATCAAGCTGAAAGCACGCACACAAGATCACCGGAAACGATTAAGGCAGCTGGAAAGCCAATGGGCGCGGTAAGCGCTTTTATCCAGAGGAACTACCTGCTGGAACCAGCCTGCCGTTCGAAAATCAGACTACTCAAGTAGTGCAAAAGAGTGCGAGCAACTACCGAGAAATCTAATTTTCGTAACCGCTCCGGTGCAGGTCCTGGCAATAGATGGTAGATAGCGAGAAAGAGCGAGCGAAGCGAGCTCTTTCGAGCTTGCTTGCCGCAGCCAATCAAGCTGAAAGCACGCACACAAGATCACCGGAAACGATTAAGGCAGCTGGAAAGCCAATGGGCGCGGTAAGCGCTTTTATCCAGAGGAACTACCTGCTGGAACCAGCCTGCCGTTCGAAAATCAGACTACTCAAGTAGTGCAAAAGAGTGCGAGCAACTACCGAGAAATCTAATTTTCGTAACCGCTCCGGTGCAGGTCCTGGCAATAGATGGTAGATAGCGAGAAAGAGCGAGCGAAGCGAGCTCTTTCGAGCTTGCTTGCCGCAGCCAATCAAGCTGAAAGCACGCACACAAGATCACCGGAAACGATTAAGGCAGCTGGAAAGCCAATGGGCGCGGTAAGCGCTTTTATCCAGAGGAACTACCTGCTGGAACCAGCCTGCCGTTCGAAAATCAGACTACTCAAGTAGTGCAAAAGAGTGCGAGCAACTACCGAGAAATCTAATTTTCGTAACCGCTCCGGTGCAGGTCCTGGCAATAGATGGTAGATAGCGAGAAAGAGCGAGCGAAGCGAGCTCTTTCGAGCTTGCTTGCCGCAGCCAATCAAGCTGAAAGCACGCACACAAGATCACCGGAAACGATTAAGGCAGCTGGAAAGCCAATGGGCGCGGTAAGCGCTTTTATCCAGAGGAACTACCTGCTGGAACCAGCCTGCCGTTCGAAAATCAGACTACTCAAGTAGTGCAAAAGAGTGCGAGCAACTACCGAGAAATCTAATTTTCGTAACCGCTCCGGTGCAGGTCCTGGCAATAGATGGTAGATAGCGAGAAAGAGCGAGCGAAGCGAGCTCTTTCGAGCTTGCTTGCCGCAGCCAATCAAGCTGAAAGCACGCACACAAGATCACCGGAAACGATTAAGGCAGCTGGAAAGCCAATGGGCGCGGTAAGCGCTTTTATCCAGAGGAACTACCTGCTGGAACCAGCCTGCCGTTCGAAAATCAGACTACTCAAGTAGTGCAAAAGAGTGCGAGCAACTACCGAGAAATCTAATTTTCGTAACCGCTCCGGTGCAGGTCCTGGCAATAGATGGTAGATAGCGAGAAATAGCGAGCGAAGCGAGCTCTTTCGAGCTTGCTTGCCGCAGCCAATCAAGCTGAAAGCACGCACACAAGATCACCGGAAACGATTAAGGCAGCTGGAAAGCCAATGGGCGCGGTAAGCGCTTTTATCCAGAGGAACTACCTGCTGGAACCAGCCTGCCGTTCGAAAATCAGACTACTCAAGTAGTGCAAAAGAGTGCGAGCAACTACCGAGAAATCTAATTTTCGTAACCGCTCCGGTGCAGGTCCTGGCAATAGATGGTAGATAGCGAGAAAGAGCGAGCGAAGCGAGCTCTTTCGAGCTTGCTTGCCGCAGCCAATCAAGCTGAAAGCACGCACACAAGATCACCGGAAACGATTAAGGCAGCTGGAAAGCCAATGGGCGCGGTAAGCGCTTTTATCCAGAGGAACTACCTGCTGGAACCAGCCTGCCGTTCGAAAATCAGACTACTCAAGTAGTGCAAAAGAGTGCGAGCAACTACCGAGAAATCTAATTTTCGTAACCGCTCCGGTGCAGGTCCTGGCAATAGATGGTAGATAGCGAGAAAGAGCGAGCGAAGCGAGCTCTTTCGAGCTTGCTTGCCGCAGCCAATCAAGCTGAAAGCACGCACACAAGATCACCGGAAACGATTAAGGCAGCTGGAAAGCCAATGGGCGCGGTAAGCGCTTTTATCCAGAGGAACTACCTGCTGGAACCAGCCTGCCGTTCGAAAATCAGACTACTCAAGTAGTGCAAAAGAGTGCGAGCAACTACCGAGAAATCTAATTTTCGTAACCGCTCCGGTGCAGGTCCTGGCAATAGATGGTAGATAGCGAGAAAGAGCGAGCGAAGCGAGCTCTTTCGAGCTTGCTTGCCGCAGCCAATCAAGCTGAAAGCACGCACACAAGATCACCGGAAACGATTAAGGCAGCTGGAAAGCCAATGGGCGCGGTAAGCGCTTTTATCCAGAGGAACTACCTGCTGGAACCAGCCTGCCGTTCGAAAATCAGACTACTCAAGTAGTGCAAAAGAGTGCGAGCAACTACCGAGAAATCTAATTTTCGTAACCGCTCCGGTGCAGGTCCTGGCAATAGATGGTAGATAGCGAGAAAGAGCGAGCGAAGCGAGCTCTTTCGAGCTTGCTTGCCGCAGCCAATCAAGCTGAAAGCACGCACACAAGATCACCGGAAACGATTAAGGCAGCTGGAAAGCCAATGGGCGCGGTAAGCGCTTTTATCCAGAGGAACTACCTGCTGGAACCAGCCTGCCGTTCGAAAATCAGACTACTCAAGTAGTGCAAAAGAGTGCGAGCAACTACCGAGAAATCTAATTTTCGTAACCGCTCCGGTGCAGGTCCTGGCAATAGATGGTAGATAGCGAGAAAGAGCGAGCGAAGCGAGCTCTTTCGAGCTTGCTTGCCGCAGCCAATCAAGCTGAAAGCACGCACACAAGATCACCGGAAACGATTAAGGCAGCTGGAAAGCCAATGGGCGCGGTAAGCGCTTTTATCCAGAGGAACTACCTGCTGGAACCAGCCTGCCGTTCGAAAATCAGACTACTCAAGTAGTGCAAAAGAGTGCGAGCAACTACCGAGAAATCTAATTTTCGTAACCGCTCCGGTGCAGGTCCTGGCAATAGATGGTAGATAGCGAGAAAGAGCGAGCGAAGCGAGCTCTTTCGAGCTTGCTTGCCGCAGCCAATCAAGCTGAAAGCACGCACACAAGATCACCGGAAACGATTAAGGCAGCTGGAAAGCCAATGGGCGCGGTAAGCGCTTTTATCCAGAGGAACTACCTGCTGGAACCAGCCTGCCGTTCGAAAATCAGACTACTCAAGTAGTGCAAAAGAGTGCGAGCAACTACCGAGAAATCTAATTTTCGTAACCGCTCCGGTGCAGGTCCTGGCAATAGATGGTAGATAGCGAGAAAGAGCGAGCGAAGCGAGCTCTTTCGAGCTTGCTTGCCGCAGCCAATCAAGCTGAAAGCACGCACACAAGATCACCGGAAACGATTAAGGCAGCTGGAAAGCCAATGGGCGCGGTAAGCGCTTTTATCCAGAGGAACTACCTGCTGGAACCAGCCTGCCGTTCGAAAATCAGACTACTCAAGTAGTGCAAAAGAGTGCGAGCAACTACCGAGAAATCTAATTTTCGTAACCGCTCCGGTGCAGGTCCTGGCAATAGATGGTAGATAGCGAGAAAGAGCGAGCGAAGCGAGCTCTTTCGAGCTTGCTTGCCGCAGCCAATCAAGCTGAAAGCACGCACACAAGATCACCGGAAACGATTAAGGCAGCTGGAAAGCCAATGGGCGCGGTAAGCGCTTTTATCCAGAGGAACTACCTGCTGGAACCAGCCTGCCGTTCGAAAATCAGACTACTCAAGTAGTGCAAAAGAGTGCGAGCAACTACCGAGAAATCTAATTTTCGTAACCGCTCCGGTGCAGGTCCTGGCAATAGATGGTAGATAGCGAGAAAGAGCGAGCGAAGCGAGCTCTTTCGAGCTTGCTTGCCGCAGCCAATCAAGCTGAAAGCACGCACACAAGATCACCGGAAACGATTAAGGCAGCTGGAAAGCCAATGGGCGCGGTAAGCGCTTTTATCCAGAGGAACTACCTGCTGGAACCAGCCTGCCGTTCGAAAATCAGACTACTCAAGTAGTGCAAAAGAGTGCGAGCAACTACCGAGAAATCTAATTTTCGTAACCGCTCCGGTGCAGGTCCTGGCAATAGATGGTAGATAGCGAGAAAGAGCGAGCGAAGCGAGCTCTTTCGAGCTTGCTTGCCGCAGCCAATCAAGCTGAAAGCACGCACACAAGATCACCGGAAACGATTAAGGCAGCTGGAAAGCCAATGGGCGCGGTAAGCGCTTTTATCCAGAGGAACTACCTGCTGGAACCAGCCTGCCGTTCGAAAATCAGACTACTCAAGTAGTGCAAAAGAGTGCGAGCAACTACCGAGAAATCTAATTTTCGTAACCGCTCCGGTGCAGGTCCTGGCAATAGATGGTAGATAGCGAGAAAGAGCGAGCGAAGCGAGCTCTTTCGAGCTTGCTTGCCGCAGCCAATCAAGCTGAAAGCACGCACACAAGATCACCGGAAACGATTAAGGCAGCTGGAAAGCCAATGGGCGCGGTAAGCGCTTTTATCCAGAGGAACTACCTGCTGGAACCAGCCTGCCGTTCGAAAATCAGACTACTCAAGTAGTGCAAAAGAGTGCGAGCAACTACCGAGAAATCTAATTTTCGTAACCGCTCCGGTGCAGGTCCTGGCAATAGATGGTAGATAGCGAGAAAGAGCGAGCGAAGCGAGCTCTTTCGAGCTTGCTTGCCGCAGCCAATCAAGCTGAAAGCACGCACACAAGATCACCGGAAACGATTAAGGCAGCTGGAAAGCCAATGGGCGCGGTAAGCGCTTTTATCCAGAGGAACTACCTGCTGGAACCAGCCTGCCGTTCGAAAATCAGACTACTCAAGTAGTGCAAAAGAGTGCGAGCAACTACCGAGAAATCTAATTTTCGTAACCGCTCCGGTGCAGGTCCTGGCAATAGATGGTAGATAGCGAGAAAGAGCGAGCGAAGCGAGCTCTTTCGAGCTTGCTTGCCGCAGCCAATCAAGCTGAAAGCACGCACACAAGATCACCGGAAACGATTAAGGCAGCTGGAAAGCCAATGGGCGCGGTAAGCGCTTTTATCCAGAGGAACTACCTGCTGGAACCAGCCTGCCGTTCGAAAATCAGACTACTCAAGTAGTGCAAAAGAGTGCGAGCAACTACCGAGAAATCTAATTTTCGTAACCGCTCCGGTGCAGGTCCTGGCAATAGATGGTAGATAGCGAGAAAGAGCGAGCGAAGCGAGCTCTTTCGAGCTTGCTTGCCGCAGCCAATCAAGCTGAAAGCACGCACACAAGATCACCGGAAACGATTAAGGCAGCTGGAAAGCCAATGGGCGCGTATAGATATAGATAGATAGATAGATAGATAGATATAGATAGATAGATAGATAGATAGATAGATAGATAGATAGATAGATAGATAGATAGATAGATAGATAGATTGATAAATAGATAGATAGATAGATAGACAGATAGATAGATAGATAGATAGATAGATAGATAGATAGATAGATAGATAGATAGATAGATAGATAGATAGATAGATAGATAGATAGATAGATAGATAGATAGATATAAAGATAGATAGATAGATAGATAGATAGATAGATAGATAGATAGATAGATAGATAGATAGATAGATAGATAGATAGATAGATAGATAGATAGATAGATAGATAGATAGATAGATAGATAGATAGATAGATAGATAGATAGATAGATAGATAGATAGATAGATAGACAGATAGACAGATAGATAGATAGATAGATAGATAGATAGACAGATAGATAGATAGACAGATAGATAGATAGACAGATAGATAGATAGACAGATAGATAGATAGACAGATAGATAGATAGATAAATAGATAAATAGATAGATAGATAATCGATATACTAAAATTAAATTTTAAATCTTTAGTACCATAAGCCAAAACTGGTTAATCAATACGACACTGTAAAAGTCATAAGCATTTATTGCACAGGTAATTCTAAAAAAATGGTTCAATTAATTTAAACCGAAAGTTAAGCTCGCCAGGATTGTTCTGCTTTGAATAATTTGGACGCAAGAAAAAATATTTGCCAGTTTGCCAGTAATGTATTTCACAAATCCAATACGATTCAAGTCTGCACAAATACAACTACAACTACTAGAGATAAATATTGGTAAGTAGTGTGGCATGCAAATTCTCTACATATTTATGATAAGAAAAACGGATTTACACAGCGGATTACACAGAGCAGATGTAGAAGTTAATTTACTCCTAGTCCTTAAGAATCACTGTTTTTTTGTTGGATCTGTCGAAGAAAAAAAATTAGGGGTCATTTCAAGTCGACTCTAATTAGAAATGATCACAACAGTGAAAACAAAAGCAAAATAACCTACTCATTGAAAATTCACCTACTCATTTTAGTAGCCAAATAAGCATTTTTCTGTATTTTTTAATTAAAAAAGACCAGAAAGCGACACTGGCCACAAATTTCCTGCTCATTACTTTGGAAACGTCTAATCGCCCCGTTTCTGCCGGACCACAGCAGCCAGATAATACTCGCCAGCTTTGTAAGACGATCGAACCAGGGGACCGGAGGCCACGTACAGAAATCCCATAGCTTTGCCGCGCTCTTCCCAGCTTTTGAATGCCTCGGGTGTGACGTAATCTCGCACCTTCAGGTGCCGCTTGGTTGGCTGAACGTACTGGCCCAGGGTGAGCGCCTCAACGCCCACGCTGCGCAGGTCCTCCATCGCCTTGAGAATCTCATCGTCCGTCTCTCCGAGCCCGAGCATCAGGCTGCTCTTGGTCACCACGTCCGGTCGGCAACGTTTCGCGTGGCTCAGCGCGTCCAACGATTGGCGATAAGTGGCTTTGGGATCGCGGACAAGGCGCTGCAGCGATTCAACTGTCTCCAGGTTGTGGGCCAGCACCTGGGAGTGTGTTGAGTGAATATCAGAGCAATAGTATACCCTACCATATGCAACCGTTTGCTTTTCAAGAGCGGGTGATGCAAGCAGCCTATTCTGCTGTGTACTAACCGCGCCAAACGCTGCTTAACTTCTTACTGAAACAAACCAGTAGCCTGACCAGTAACCAGAAATAACGTTAAATCTTCCACACTATAACTGTAACTAAATTTGAATCGGTGGGACTACTTTTACTACTTATAGTAGCCTATGACAGATAGTGAGAAAAAATTGCAAGACGGCTTGTGGGCACCCTGGCGCAATACCTTTCTGCGACATCGCCCAGCAACCAGCGCATAGACGGCAATTCTGCAAATTCCGCTGACTACTGAGCACATACAAGCGTACCAATACTGTACTCAGGCACGCACTCACACAGGGTGTACACCGGCTCTGACTTTGAAATCGTCAGGCAAGTACATTTTCTGTGCCTTTGGGGGTTGGCCCTTGTGAATCGCACGACAACCTCCAAGTGAATTTTCGTACTCTATCTTAACTTTGCCTACTATTATGTAATACGCGAGGTGATGAAGAACACAGCTAATAGGAGGCGAAGTAGCCTAGCAAATAAGCGGCAAACTCGTCCGAATCTCGTGCCAGGAGCCTTGGATCGACATGGGGCCACCCTTTGCCCCAGTGAGCAGTGTCTTCCGACCAGCGTCCATCACCTGGCCGAGTCGCAAAAATGCCCACCAAAAACAGACTGAGTACTAATTAGATGACGAGGCATTTAGCCTTAATAAAACATTAAATTATAGTTACTCCTGCCGTTTACCCAAAATTGCGTTAATTTTGAGGGTATTTTTTACAGATAAGTCGCACGGCCCAGTGCAAATCAGGGGGTTGCGCATGTACTTCGGGTGTGTCAAAAGTTATGTCACTGATGTGAAAACAGACGAACTTGCAATCGCAGATGAACAAAACTGTACCACTCAACAATATAGAGTCCCCCAATATCAATCACTCTCTGGCAGTGCTCATACAGCTTGTCCACCTCAGCCTGCAGGTGTTTTTAATCCAACAGCCATAACCAGTGCAACGCGGCCTGTTTGACCTCTTCATGATTTGCGAAACTCTTCTTGGAAAAGTCAGCCTTTAGCCATTTGAACAGAAATCTGTCGCACAAGTTGAGGTCCGGGCTGTAGGGACTCTGTCAGAGCAGATTCACTCGCCGTGCAGGTAGAAAATCCGAAACAGGCTTACAGGTGTGCGGCCGTGTGGTGTCCACCTGCCACAGAACCTCGTCCAGGAGACATGGATTTGACCGGAGAGTGCGCCAGAGGTCCCCAGTGTGCCGGGCAAAAGCGGATAAAAACTACTGACAATTGAACTTGACGTTTGACCCTCGATGAGACATCTTTGTTTGGCGTAAAGGCCACCAGCAGCATGGTCTTCTTGTCCGAGACGGACCTCGTGGTCACGGTCGGCAGCAGACCCCAGCTCCTAGCCAGCAGCGATTGTCTGCCTCGCTGCCCTTGCCATCCAGGTGGAGCCAGCTTTCATCCTCAGCAACCAGGCAGTTTAGGATGTCATTCAAGCCCCGGCTGCTGAACACCTTGCGGATCTGCTTGGTGCAGGCGTCTTGTCGAGATTCATGGTGATTTTTGTTTGCTGCATAGACGAGTTTTCATCGCGTTGCACTTGCTAAATCTGCTTGGCGTATTCTTGCGATAGCTTGGGCCATAAACAACCTATGCACGTCTCAAATGCACTGGTATTGCTTCACTAAGTATACTTTGCAGCTACACTACCCACAAGTCCATGTGCCTACATTTTTTAGACAGAGGCCTGCAGTGACATTGCTTATGACACACCCGAAGTATGAATCCATCAAATCTCCGCCCTCCGCTCTTCCCAATCCCTCCTCAACCAGCCCAACTCTGCAAGGTGCGTCACTCAAAAGTCAATACGTATACGTATACTCAGGTGCCAGCGTTATTAATGGGAATTAATAATAATCTATTAATAAATTAATGAATGATTCACCTGCGGTCCGCTTAAAACCACCGTCTCCATGCAGTCTGGCCGGCCGCGGAAATCCGGCACCAGGCATTCGACTAGCATGTCTGGCCTTAGGCGCAGAATCTCGGACACGGTGGCGCCAATGTGTCCGGCGCCGCCGTCAGCTAAGTCGTCCCGATCAACGGAGGTCAGCACAACGTAGTGACCGGACCAGCCGGCCACAGCCTTGGCGGTGTTGGCAGGCTCCATCGGATCCAGCGGCGGCGGCTTTAGGCTGGTCTTGACCGAGCAGAACCGACAGGCCCTGGTGCAAGTGTCGCCCATCAGCATGATGGTGGCCGTGGCCGCCTCGCCGCTCCAGCATTCGCCAATATTCGGACAGCGGGCCTCCTCGCACACTGTATGCAGCTTCAACTGACGGAGGCTGCGCTGCATCTTGGCGAACTGTCCGCCAGCCGGGATCTCCCGCTTAAGCCAGTCTGGCAGTCGTAGCCGCGCCGGAGGCCGCTGCGCATTGGGCAGGAAATCCTCCAGGCCCGGCCCGCCGGCCACGCGGTTCTTCTGCGCATGGCTGAGGCTGCACAGACTGGCGCGGCGGCTGCGCAGGATGATTGTTGCTGGGCAGCGGATCGCGTCCACTGCTAGAATGCGTTGCTGATTGACTAGAGCCATAAGGGATAGAGTACACAATTGAAATGCTTACACAGTCAGGAGTCAGCTGTTTTCCCATATCTGTATACAATGCCTATATATCTGGATTATATAAAATTGTAGTGTTTTTCTCAATGTTTTAAATTTATTTTTTAGTGTTAGGCCTAAGAACTTTTTCAAATATTGATACTTTTTAACTTAATCCATAGTTGTAGCTTACTGACTTTAATTTATTTCTATTGTTCTAAACCCTTTCCATGCATTAAATCAAGGGCTTCAATGATCTTTAAAGTATTTTTAAGTCTTAGTTTTGTGTCATCAATATTAATAGATATAGGAGCTTGGTATGGGAAATATGCATTCATATAACCATATCATATATCCATGTACATTTTATCTAATCTATCTTAAACTGCCTATAATTTTCTATAGTCATATATATAGCTATGATAGATTTTTTCAATATCTTATAAACTATTACAAGGCTATTAGCCTTTAGACCAGCTATATTGACATAAAAGAAATTAAATCAATAAATAACAAGACTGATAATTGCAAGAATAAATAAATCCAACAAGAAAATATTTTTAAAAGAATATAATTTTTGGTCAATCCAGTCATTGTAAATTACAGTAGACCAGGGGACCAAGGATGACAAGGCATTTAACCATAAAGACTATTATAGTTACTTTTGCCATTTACCCAAAATTGCAATAATTTTACTTTAGGGTTTCCTTCATAGGTAAGTCACATTTTCTTGGGCATATAAAATTAAAATTTGGGCATGTATTGGCCTTGCATGCCAAAAGTAGACAGGCACAATTGGTATGCATCATTCCTAAGAAAATAGTGTGCATGCATACCTGGCATATACTTCATAGAATCACATGGAAGAGTTATTGTAAAATAGAAAAAAAGATAAAAAAGGTTCATTTTCTAAGTGTAAATTTCAAGTTTTCTAGGTTTTTAAAGCTTGTAATAAAGCATTTAAACAAATCTTTGCATATATCGTTTTTTTGCATTATGAAAAGTAACATTATCAATGATTTTCTCATTGACATTAGGAAATTGACATTGATTACATGACTACAATTGACATTGAAAAAGTATAAAAATTAACCAAATGATTTGCCAAAAAGGGTCAATTACACAATTCAAAAAGGTCATTTATTGTCACAACAAAAAGGTCCTTTATTGTTGCAACATTGTCTTAGTTTTGAAAATGGGCATGCACTCAATTTTTTGGTGTGCATTTATATTTTTATAAAAATTTTTGAATTTTTTTATTGAAAGTTTGGGTAGGTGTACACCTAGCATGATCTGAACTATGATATTATATGCCTAAAAATAATATCCAAAAAACTTTCAATCTTAAAAAATAAAAATTGTATTATATAAAACTAGGCTTAAAATAAATTAAAATATGTAGCCTAGGCTAAGTAGATAAGCTTAATTTGCTAAATAATAGCTTATATTTTCATACTATTATTTAAATACTTCCATAGCCATAGGCATAGGCCCTAGCTAAGGACTGCACTAGATGCCCCCTTTATTGAACTTAATAAGCTAGGCCTAGCCATCTAGACTACACTTGTACCACTAAGGCCTAAGGGCCAATGCCAATATATACCAGTACCAGATGCTTCCCATGATAATAGCCATTAGCATTGGTTGCAATAGGGGCCTAGTGGGCATAGGTATTATATAGATGTTTATATTAATGACATTTTAATTATATAAAAGATAAAATAGTATTGAAGGCCCAGCAATGTTAAAGATCCTAGCCTAGGCCTAGTCACAAATCACAATGCCATCTAGTCATTTAAAACCTAGAGTACAATTTTTAGAACAAAAAAGGAAAAGAAATTATGTAACTTTTAGACTAGGAAACTAATTTTATTTGCCATTAGATATTTTGCAAAAAAGGCCTAGCAAAATTTAGAAATTTCAAAATTGCAATTCATTTGCAAATAGATATTTGCCATGATCTATGGGTATAGCCTATAGGAATAGCATCCTACTATATACTAATATAGATTCAATATTTTTACTTACTATGTCTAGGCCTATATTATTAAGACTATATTACATATTAGGCTATTTATAGCATAGGAAATTGGCAAAAACTAAAAAGAAATTCTGAGTTGTTTTTTATTAACATTACTCATTAGGGCCTATTGCTTCATAATGTTTGAGCCAAGGCAAACAAAGCGATAATATTAAAAGATATTAGGATACTGTAGTACTCAGAGAATATACTCAGCGGTTTTATGTACAGTAACATCACTAAATTGAACAATCAATTAATCCGAGAATGTCGCAAGTAGTATAAAAATTAAGTTATTTCTATGAAACGAGACGAACGCTAATTTTGTATTTTGTCTATGATACAATTTTATTTTGTCAATGAAATGTTAAAATCGTTATACGATACGTAACTTGTACGAGCGATAGTATATAAGTTCATTTTTAGTATATAAGGATTTTATGAAACAACACAAAACACGCCATCAGCATTTCGAAGGCGGCGTCACTACTGGACGCCCTCTGGGCCAGGTCGTGAACGAAGGCCTCGCTGCCGACCGAATCCGGGGCGTGCGTCAGCCAGCAGGCAGCCGACGATCACGTCGAGTGCGTGCCTGTCCCCAACGGTAGGGATGTCTGCAGCGGCTGTAGGGAGTACGATTCGGAGCGGATGATGTGGCCTGCCAGCTGGGTGTCTCAGACGGCGAAAAGATTACTTGGACGGCCACCAGCTAGGACGCCGGCAATACACTGCCGCGTTGGGGTGACTCCTCGCTCATCACTAATCCAAGGACCTATGTTAGTGGTCCTTGCACTGATCTTGAAGGCAGCGCGCAGCAGGCCAGCGTACCCCGCATCTATACTTATTGCTTGAGCGAGTCCGTCAGTATCCAGGTGTCAACGTTCTACGTACAGCAGACGGTCTCGACCACCACCTACCCTCTGGCGGTCAGGTAGTGCTCGCAGGCGCCAGGAACCAGACAGCCAAGGTAGATGAACTCCTGAAAACGTGCGGAAGATCCGTCGCCTGCCAATCTACGCCTCGGCACAAAATTGCAGCTTCGATGGCGTCCGATTCGTACAGCACGACGATTGTTTGCGTGTTGACTACCATGCAGGCCGATACGCGCCGCAACGCTCACCAGCCGGTCCAGTTTTTGCTGGGCGTCCTCGGCTGTTGAGGACATCAGGGCGAGCTAGATCATCGGCGTAGACAAGCACGCTGACCTACTGCCTCTCCAGTTGTCGTCGACCCACGCATCGCCGCAACAGAAAGCCAGGTAAGAGGAGCAATCTGCAGCACCCAGTCGACGAGCAGGAACGACGAGAGCGTTTCTCCCTGAAGCACCCCAGATGATGTCTCAAAAAAGTCCAATCTATAGGTCGTCCGCCCTCCGGTGTTGTATACTGTACTGTATGTACTATTCAGTAATTCAATTTCAATGAATTTCCAAGGACCACTATATACGAGCGTATAGCTATAGCTATACAGCTATATATATATACAGCGGTTCTTGTGAATTTCTAGAATGATATACTGTATTCGTTGCACAGTTTCGACACAGTCTCATAGTTGCAGATCATCCGGTCTTTTGCATGCGTAAATTGCACAGTCTCGTCTAGTCTGTAAAAAAGAAAAAAGTAAAAAATTCCACTTGTACTACTGTTAGTAACCCTCGATAGGATTGGCAGCAACATTCTCAGGCAGGTCTCGGTAAAAAATTTAGGCATGGAATTTCATTAGATATAATACTTGATGGACAGGTGATAGTAATATTGCAACGGAGTCCCTGCATGTACCTGACCGCCAGGTAGCGACGTTGTTCCAGACGTGGTAGTCGAAGCCGTCCTGCTTTACAACACCGAGAGCCGCTCGAACAGCAAGTTGTTGGCGTGCACGCTAGCCTGCTGCACCGTCAGACCCGTCCACGCGACCTGTATCGCAGTCGTGGACTCCATCTGGCAATCAATTTTGCTGCTCACAGATGGCGCAAGCCGGGGAGGGGGGCTGGGTTGACGCAGCGAGCCACCTGACCTGCGAGCACAAGCGTAACTCTTGAAATTAATCCTAAAGTACCGAAGTAATAAAATATTCCCTCATACCCTCATCGTGAAGAAAGCTTCAGGTCAAACAATTGCAGGCATGGTGGCTCAGACCATCTGGCCCGTCTAAAGAAATCTGCTTAATCCCACAACAATGAACGGCCGCCTTGCTCAGACGGCGATGTTGTGTCCACACTGTAAAAAATCTGCTTGTTGACTTTGCGAAAAAAAGAGAACTGAGCGGAGGCCAGCAGCATTGTTCCAGCGTACATTGTGTACAGGTGTAAGGTGGCCTGAGAGAAAGTTGATACAAAGGCAACAAGAGAAAATGACTCCAAGAGAATCCAGATTGTGTGAAGTGATTTAGATGGAGCAATATGCAAGGCCACACTGCGGTTCTCATACTCGCGGTGGGCCTTAATCTGCTGGAGAGCACTTTACAATTGCCAAGAAGTGAGCGCTTGCTCGTCTTGGAGAGGCGGATTAAGGAAAATCAGAATGGGAAGCAAGTGAGAGAGGAGGAGGAGGCGGTTGAGAAGGGGGCGAGGCGACAGAAATCTCCGGACAAACTGGCCTTCCACCTGGCAATTTTTCTCTCTCCTGGCCTCAATACCTCTCTGAGTTGCCGCATTCTCCATCCCAGTTTGCGGCAGGCCAGTTTGCAGCCAGGCCAGTCAGCTTGGCGGGCACGGAGGATCGATATCCTATTAAAAGTCCGAGCTTTTCACCAGTCGAGGATGTCGGGCGGGCCTACGCCTACGCTTAGGCTGAGCCTACGGGCTTGATGGACAGTTGAACACTGACACCCGCTTGCTTGCGGCTGCAAGGCGTTCTATCCTTCATCTATTGAGGAGAGAAGGGGATGGGAATGATTGACAAGAAATTGACAGATGAAAGCTAAATCTTCTTCTCTCATTCTCAGCTTGTAGTGCCAAGAGCGTAAACCTAATATGAGCATGCATATTGTCACTGCAAAAGAAAGCATTGACTAGCAAAAAAGATCTAGACGTATTTAAGGGAAAACATCGTTAAGCCTTATGGCTTACCTATGGCTTATCCTTATGGATATTTACCACCAAAAAAGCGAGTTTAGCTTATCATCTGCTGTCGTTTTTCTCATCGAAATTCCTTTTGGCACCTGTTTAGAATCCCACAGAATGTACTGTTTCGATTGCCGCGAGACTTACAAGCACAGTTACAAACTGATATATGAGTGAAAGCGATACACTGACAGTTTGCGCCAAGTCACATCAGCCTTACTAGCTCGTATTTCTAGCTGTTTAATAAATTACTTGCATTCAAAATTATGCGCGCATTATCCTGTGTGAAAGATGGCCAGCTCATCGACGAAATGCTTCGCTCTATTTAGTTAAATACTACTCGTAGTTAACCAGCAATTTGATGCAATTACTGTGCTGAATTAAAGGAGTTCACTCGTCGAAAGTTCACGGAGAGAAGTTTTACTCAAACAGATGATAAATAAATAAAAATTCCATTGAAAAACTTACTTACTTGATAAGCTAGCTAACGACAATTTATTGTATAATGTACAATTAAGCTTCGATAATATACGAATTACGGAATAGTACTTTATAATTCGTTTTAGTACAAGGATGAGATCAAATAAGCGTCTATCATGAGATGCTTGAAATGTCAAGCATTGCTTGAAGCGTTCAATAGCCTTATAGCTACTTTAGCAACAAATTACGAGACGTAAAGTTTCCACCCAAAAACCAGTAGTCAACTTTTCTCAAGATCTCATCCCCAAGTGACGCAACACCACGCCGGCGGTTCTCGTCTCAACTGTGGGTGATGCATGCAGTTGGCGACACAAGGCCAGCTTAGACTAGTAAGGAGAGAGTGGAGAGTTATGGCTATGAGTTGGATTAAAGTTGCCACTTGTTGGCTACTGGCCACTGTTGTTGAGTGTAGCACTAACGCGTTCATGTCGTTATAGGATAAAAAACGCATATTATCATGCTTGAAGTATCGATATACCTTGACTGAATCATTGAGCCCGACTCAAAAGCTTACGAATAGAAGTACCGGAAGTTGTTTATTTATTTATTTAATGCGGGAAAATATTAGTCAGATGCTCTTAATCGCTGAGCTACCTTGCTCCTGAAGAAATAAGGTCGTGGACAACTGTCAGAAATAGAGTACGCAGACACAATGCACAGGCTTCGCTTTATTCGAGTATAAA
The DNA here is from genome assembly GCA_002269645.1 of Macrostomum lignano. Lineage (NCBI taxonomy): Eukaryota > Metazoa > Platyhelminthes > Macrostomidae > Macrostomum > Macrostomum lignano. Next base: position 54,376 of record NIVC01000631.1, read on the forward strand.
CATTATCATCAAAGTAGTGAAGAGTAGCAAAAAGTTTTGCCGAAGTAGATCTATTCAGAGTAAGAAGCCAAAAAGGGCAAGCAAGCGGCATGGCTGCAGCCCAATTAGGCATGCGGCACAGAGTCAATACTAGCTAAACCATCCTGATGCCTTCCCCTCTCGCCTTCTCCCCGGAGCTACGCGGCGCTTTCTGCACTTGAGCACGCGCGCCAACAAAAGCAGGACAGCTGCAGCCCACCGGGAAGGCGGATCGGACCACGCAGACCTGGGCTGCGCTATCATTGGCTCAGCTGAGCCTCCGCCAATCCTCCCGCCGGTTGTCCGAATTGGCGATTCCGACATCAAGCTGATGGAGTCGCGACTATTTGAAGGAAAAAGCTGCCCGAGCTAACTGCTAGAAACGCAGCTCAATCGCGCAATCAATAAGAACCCGCTTCCTTTTGCTCAAAACATTGCCCATATTTCTTTGTCGCTTTCGAAGAAGCTGTTCAAGTACAGCTGAACTATAATGGCGCCAGTGCATAAGCCGCTGGTCTTGCTGTTGCCAATTATTTTTCTACTTCCGCTACCGCGTCTCTGCCATTCCGACACCGTTGAGGTTTCCTGGCGCCAGAAGCTGATCAACTTCACGGATAGACACGGCAGAACCCAGCATTGGCCAATCCAGGAGCAGAAGGTGTTTACTAAAGGCGACATTTACCTGGGCGGCCTCATGATGGTGCACTCCCGCTCCGAGGACAAGGTCTGCGGTCGGGTCATGCACCAGGGTGGCCTGCAGGCGCTTGAGGCAATGCTGTACACCATCGACTACATCAACCAGCATGACGTTATTGGCGACGGCATCCTGCTGGGCAGCTACATCAAGGACGACTGCGACAGGGACACCTACGGATTGGACCAGGCGGTTGACTTCATCAAAGGTGAGTTACAGCTAGACTTTCATTGATGTTTTCTTTCACGTCTAGCTTAGCAGCTCCAGCCCTTGTGTATAGTTATATTTTATATAGTCAACTGAATTGACAGAGTGGAATCAGAAATAAATCTTCCGACCAAACTTCGAAGATGTAATCTAGCTCTAGCCGTTCCCGCTACATTGATGAGCCAGCACACCCGGATGTAGCTAATGAATGAGCCATTCCCGCTACACTGATGAGCCGGCACACCCGGATGTAGCTAATGAATTAGCCATTCCCGCTACACTGATGAGCTTGCACACCCGGATGTAGCTAATGAATGAGCCATTCCCGCTACACTGGTGAGCCGGCACACCCGGATGTAGCTAATGAATTAGCCATTCCCGCTACACTGATGAGTCGGCACACCCGGATGTAGCTAATGAATTAGCCATTCCCGCTACACTGATGAGCCGGCACACCCGGATGTAGCTAATGAATTAGCCATTCCCGCTACACTGATGAGTCGGCACACCCGGATGTAGCTAATGAATTAGCCGTTCCCGCTACACTGATGAGTCGGCACACCCGGATGTAGCTAATGAATTAGCCATTCCCGCTATACTGATGAGCTGGCACACCCGGATGTAGCTAATGAATTAGCCATTCCCGCTACACTGGTGAGTCGGCACACCCGGATGTAGCTAATGAATTAGCCATTCCCGCTACACTGGTGAGCCGGCACACCCGGATGTAGCTAATTAATTAGCCATTCCTGCTACACTGATGAGTCGGCACACCCGGATGTAGCTAATGAATTAGCCATTCCCGCTACACTGATGAGTCGGCACACCCGGATGTAGCTAATGAATTAGCCATTCCCGCTATACTGATGAGTCGGCACACCCGGATGTAGCTAATGAATTAGCCATTCCCGCTACACTGGTGAGCCGGCACACCCGGATGTAGCTAATGAATTAGCCATTCCCGCTACACTGATGAGTCGGCACACCCGGATGTAGCTAATGAATTAGCCATTCCCGCTACACTGGTGAGCCGGCACACCCGGATGTAGCTAATTAATTAGCCATTCCCGCTACACTGATGAGTCGGCACACCCGGATGTAGCTAATGAATTAGCCATTCCCGCTACACTGGTGAGCCGGCACACCCGGATGTAGCTAATGAATTAGCCATTCCCGCTACACTGATGAGCCGGCACACCCGGATGTAGCTAATGAATTAGCCATTCCCGCTACACTGGTGAGCCGGCACACCCGGATGTAGCTAATGAATTAGCCATTCCCGCTACACTGATGAGTCGGCACACCCGGATGTAGCTAATGAATTAGCCGTTCCCGCTACACTGGTGAGCCGGCACACCCGGATGTAGCTAATGAATTAGCCATTCCCGCTACACTGGTGAGCCGGCACACCCGGATGTAGCTAATGAATTAGCCATTCCCGCTACACTGATGATCTGGCACACCCGGATGTAGCTAATGAATTAGCCATTCCCGCTACACTGGTGAGCCGGCACACCCGGATGTAGCTAATGAATTAGCCATTCCCGCTACACTGATGAGCCGGCACACCCAGATGTAACCAATGAATAGCCAATTCCCGCCACAAAGTCACATAAATCACTACACATGCATAAGCTAAATAAATTGAGTCACCACTTCACTCTGTGCAATGGAAAGTCACCAATGTGGCACCTTGCTGTGTCTAGACAGAAGTTTTCCAGAATGATTACAATCCGATGAAAGTTTTCCTGAAAAATTATCAAATTTAACGATAAATTTGAGCAAAATAATTTCCCTTTTGCCCAACTATAAGGAAGTTTCCAGACCAGCCAATTCATTAATCACCCGCAATTTTTGGCCCTAGGCTGCGCCCTTTACTGTTCGATCAATTTAATAATCAATTTCGGAGAAAGCATTCGCGTCAGTTTCAGCCCGAGACCGATCCTTCCCCAGCAACCCCTAGAGATTAAACATCAGGCAATATTGGCGCAATCAGCAGCGACCCGTGCGGCTCGGACACAGACATGCGAGCGCCTAGACCGAGTTCGTGATTGATAGCCCCTTTTGACGAATCCTAGTCCCGCCAAAAAGGTCTCGCTTTCATCTTTCTCCGCCTTTGATTGACTCATCCCCCAACTTTCAAGTCCTCACTTTGATTGCCTTCGTCAATGAGTATCATCTCTCTATGGGATATTCTACTGGGGATCAATTTCTTAGAAAGGGGAAACTTAAAGAGCAGCTGACGAAATCAGTTACAGTCTGCAGAAATTGAAAAGACCTTTCTTACCTAAGCCTAATGTTCGTACAGGCGCTATACATGGCAAGGTAGCCCTGATTAGCATCAGATCGACTGTCAATGCAATTCCCGCTATTCCCGCTGAAGGTTTCCCTGGGCCTCCCGTTGTATCAGTTTTTTAAATGAAGCTATGCTTCCTGGTGAAAGAGAGCGGCAGAGACAGAGACAGTCCCAAGAGTGTTCAGCGCCGATGTCTGATATACGCAGCTTGGAAACCCCTCCGGGACAGGTAAACCTTCCTACAGACCAGCCACTAGCTTACCGACTTGTCACAACACCCAGGCTGGGTGTGGAATGAAACCCAGACTCGGAAACGAAGGGTGACAACACTATGTTGGCTATGTATGCTGAAGGCAAAGAGTTTTGTTCCCAGACTTTGCTGTGGAAAAACTTCAATCCAGAAATAGCGATGATTATTTTGCTGCGCTGGTGAATTCTTATGTACTTTTTAGTCTTTGGTACATCTGTATGTAGTTTGGTTGTTAGCTGAATTAAAGCATATCATTGACATTTAAAATAAAAAACTTTTTACTTGAACTAGGGACTTCTGCGATACAAATTCACCATAAAATAGATAAGAAGGGACTGGAAACTCGGCTTTAGTGAGTAAGAAATATAGGGGCTAGCTGATTGAAAGGAAGACGAACACGTGTGTATTTATCAGCTTTTCTTACTAAAAAGTAAGTTAAAAATCCAAGAATAGCTCGTATGTCGATAAATATAACGACGGACGAATTAACAAACGAGGAAACAAAAGAACGAGAGGACAGAAGAACAAAAGAATCATAGAATGGAAGAATCAGAGAATCAGATCTGTCACAGAAAATCTGTCACAGACCTCTTCAGCAGTTTTGATCTTGACACTGAACTCGACCTCAGTGGCAGACTGGTTCGTTGCAAATAAGCAAAGCTCATTGTTAGAAAAATCTATCGCAATTCCATGGCATGCCCACATTGCCCAGGCCAGCAGTGTGGTTGTCAACGTCGAGCTAGTCGGGACTATGTTGATGGTGTCTGCTGGTATTGGTTTTGTCAGCCTAACTGAGAATAAAGCCATCCAAAGTGAGAATCCTGCCTACGCTGACTGCGAAGGGCCTGGCTGCGTGCAGCCTTAGTCTATGGGCCATAGACAATAAAGGACAAGCAAAGTGATAAAAAGCCATCCAATGTGAGAATCGATTGGTCTATGCGTCGTATTCTTTTATTTTTATACCTTCTGAGCCATATGACTAGCCAATAGCTTGAACGGAATAACGGAAACAGGAACACACTGGATGATACAGTACAGTACAGTAAAGAGTTAAAATAGCCGTCCCTCAATGCACTGCCCAAAGAGTCGTCTGCTAGGCCCTTCGTAATCAGCGTAGGCAGGATTCTCACTTTGGATGGCTTTATTCTCAGTTAGGCTGACAAAACCAATACTGCAAGAACTGCAAGAGGCACCGGTCGATTAGGCTGGGCTCGTCTTACTGCCACGAACTCGAATTCATCGTAAAATAATTTAGAGCGGGAAATTCGAAAATCGCCCATCTTCGGTTCTTTTACTGAACAAATCCTTGCTGCCACTGAACTTCTCAATCGACTCTTGACAGAAAACTGGAAACTCAGCAGGAATGGAATCCGTCTTCCTGAGCAGTTCAAGCTCTCGATTATCATCAGCAGTTGCGCGCGATTCAGTCGCAATAACCATAACAGTCCCAATCTAAAGCACTCTTTCCGTAGACCTCGGGTAATCCCGTTCTCGGACCAAAAATTTTCCTAACTTTTTCGAGCGCACACTCGGGTTTTGTCGTTGGGGTTGGCTTGGGTGGACTCGGTCGTAGCACCGTCCCTGATTCCACTATGGTTTGGCGGTGTCTTAGTCCATAGGCTTGAGTTAGTAGCGCCCAATGAGGTATTCTCTCCAGGCCTTGAGACCTGGTCCCAATCTGGGCCGCTCGGGCTATATGCCCCTGGTAGATGCCCCTGGTATATGCCCCTTCTCCGGGCTGATCCGCGGGTAGCACTGCTTCCCACCCTCGTTTAACAACAACAACAGTCCATAATATGGTTAAGCAATTTACCCAATCAGAAGACTACTACGGAGTGACGTAATTTCCCCGATGTACATTGCACTGGTGGCTAAAAATAGACTTGCGGAAATAACTTCGAGCTAAATTTACTCGGTTTATGAAGATTAATAAGTAATTATTATATATTTAGGACACGAGAGAGCGCTGGCCTTTAACATGGTCAAGTGCTATACTGCATAAGTTTCAGGGCTGGGCCTTTCGAGTGAGCAAGTCATGCGTGCAAAGCCAAGGCCTGAGGCATGGCGAGTGGGGGAGCTAAATCGGGTGTGGTGGGGGGACGGGGCGATTCCGCTGGCCCGATCCTTCAGCTGCTGCGGTCTATTAGGTCCGCCGCGCCGTGAGGCTTAACCAAACTAAGCGGCCATCTTATTGCCAGTCATATGGTTATAAAACAACGTTGACCACTTCGCCAAGGCTTTTGAAGTAGCTGGTGCACTTTGATAAAATAAAATACAAAAACGTCTTCTATTTAACGCAAGATGAACTGTTACAGTCTGAACAACTAAAAAAGTGGTACTTTCACAGAGATCCTGAAAGGTTAAGAACATTAACGTATAGGTACTGAAATCAACTATTCGCACTTTGAAAAGTTTTCTGACAGAGAATCATGGTTCCTTGATCGCCAAGTGCAAATATTACCCTTGTATGATCACTTTGATCATCGCTTGTCACTCTAATCCACTGTGTCACTCTGATCCACTGTGTCACTCTGATCCACTGTGTCACTCTGATCCACTGTGTCACTCTGATCCACTGTGTCACTCTGATCCACTGTGTCACTCTGATCCACTGTGTCACTCTGATCCACTGTGTCACTCTGATCCACTGTGTCACTCTGATCCACTGTGTCACTCTGATCCACTGTGTCACTCTGATCCACTGTGTCACTCTGATCCACTGTGTCACTCTGATCCACTGTGTCACTCTGATCCACTGTGTCACTCTGATCCACTGTGTCACTCTGATCCACTGTGTCACTCTGATCCACTGTGTCACTCTGATCCACTGTGTCACTCTGATCCACTGTGTCACTCTGATCCACTGTGTCACTCTGATCCACTGTGTCACTCTGATCCACTGTGTCACTCTGATCCACTGTGTCACTCTGATCCACTGTGTCACTCTGATCCACTGTGTCACTCTGATCCACTGTGTCACTCTGATCCACTGTGTCACTCTGATCTGTGTCACTCTGATCCACTGTGTCACTCTGATCTGTGTCACTCTGATCCACTGTGTCACTCTGATCTGTGTCACTCTGATCTGTGTCACTCTGATCTGTGTCACTCTGATCTGTGTCACTCTGATCTGTGTCACTCTGATCTGTGTCACTCTTTATCTGAGTCACTGAGAGCTATACTAGCGAGCAGACAGCGGGAATCAAAGATAGTAACTCTGACTGTTTGATAAATTCCTGATGAAAACTTAATCAGCACCGACTCAGTGAGTAGCGCATCGCATTGCTCATCTGAGTCACTACAGTAGAGCTCAGGCACGCACACAAGTTCAGGCGAGCACTGAGGATCCGATGAATGAGCCGCGCGGTTGCCTGAGGCAGGTAGGTTGGCAGCAAAACTTTGTCTATCCCTACTCAGCCAGAATCCCCCCTCTCTCTCTCCTCTCCCTTTGCTCATCCCGACTGCCCTCCCTTCACCTCCAATTCCCAAAGTCAATTTCCCTTCCAACTCCGACCAAAGCCAACTGCAGTTGTTCGAGAATTAAAGGGCAACAATCAATGAATAGTGAAAGATTTCAAAGATAACAGACGGAGCACTAGTTGGAGAGCAATGCCGACTCAACTTGGCTATTTTGAACAGGCGGGCGGCTTAGGGGGGGGGGAAAAGAAGGAACAGTGCGGTAAACTAACAGACTAATCTGTACAAATCTATACAAAAAGCCAGTCGTAGATTTTCAACTGAATCCGCCGATATGTAAGCCTGTAGAACTATTGGTGGATTTGCTTTTGTCCATAGACTTCAGCGGGGTTAGGGGTTAGGATCCAGGCTCCAGCAGCTCCTCCCTCCTTTTGCTCCACAGTCCCGCTATGTGGTCTCCGTTCCAACAGCAAACGGCACCATTTCTCCTTTAAGCTTCCGTTCTCTAGAATACAGTGACAAAAGCGTTGCTTCATTACCACTTACTGCAAATTTTGGAATGCTCTACCTGCAGCATGAGCTAATCATGGCATCAGGCCATCTATTTTGAAGAGTCAGGTGTCTTAGAGACCACCTTGATCAGTTTTATAGACTTCTCCTTTAACTCTTCGTAGCCATTGGACACCTTTGGTGTTATTGGTCCCTATAGCCACTCACTTGGTAAGTAATAATAATAATATGTAGGGCTATATGATGCCCAGCCAGCTAAAAGAAAGATAAGGTAATGGGAGGGGGGAAGGTAAAATGCGAAAAAGCGTGAAGGATCGCCGGTGCCCGGTGAGAGAAAGTGGATAAGCAATTTCCGTCTTGTCCGCTCGTATATGCTCCATCAGCTCAGGCCACAGGCGGAGGCTGTAAACGCTTTGCAGGGATCATGGAAGGGGGGCAGGAGAGCCCCACAGTTGGACTCAGTCGAAGACTAAACGCCCTGCACGCCATATTCGAGTGGGTCGATGGACTGGAGGGGGGTTGGGTTGCTACCTGTTGATTGACTGCCGCGGCATCTCCGCACCGCCTGCGCCTCGAAGCGTCCCAGGCGCTCTGGGATTTTGATCTCGTCAGATTTTTTTTTGCCGGGGCTGGAGAGGGATCGGCAGGGGGCCGAGTGGAATGGCGCGGATCGTTCGACCGAAGCTGGCGATCCGATTTCATGTCAGGCGTGCCAAAGCGGTGCGCGGCTGACCCTGGGGCGAGGAGTTAGGGCGGGCCACCATATAGATGCATTTTATTAATGTGTGCCTGCACTTCTGACTCCTGACATCCACTGATTCCGGACTCCAGTCGATTCCTGACACCCCGCCGATTCCTGACACCCCCCGATTCCTGACACCCCCCGATTCCTGACACCCCGCCGATTCCTGACCTGACACCTCGCCGATTCCTGACCTGACACCTCGCCGATTCCTGACCTGACACCTCGCCGATTCCTGACACCCCGCCGATTCCTGACATACACCAATTTCTGACACCGACCGATTCCTGACACCCCGCCGATTCCTGACCTGACACCCCGCTGACTCCTGACACCCCGCCGATTCCTGACCTGACTCCCGCTGATTCCTGGCACCCGCGTATTGGTGACACCCCGCTAATTCCTGACACCCCGCCGATTCCTGACACATGTCTTTGCCTGCTCATGTCTTTGCAACTCCTGAGACCTACGTACGACAACCTTTGACACCGATAATTCTTGACACCAACAACTCCTGACAAGCAAGGCTCATGAAATCCTTACGGCTTTTGAAAAGCTGCTGGCCTCTCCACTGGGCAAAAAGTCTTGTGCAACACACACCACAAAAGTGAACTATTGTTCAATTGTATTGGCTACCAGTGGCTACAATTGCATTGGTACAAGCACTTCAAATATTTTTAGTCACTGATCGTTTGAAGTAAGCAGTTAGTACGGCTACAGAAATTGCATATTTTTGTACAATAATAGAGAATGTTTCGCATTTCGCGCTTACCTTATGCATCTAGTACAACAAATGTTACTTTTGGCTGAAATTTGAATCTATGATAATCATAGTCAAAGATATAATCAGCAAGAAAAATGAATTCCCACTCAAAGTCTGCTCTAGTAGCTCCTCGCCCTCGGGCCCTGATAAAAGTTGCGAATGCACTGGCTGAGCTTCTGTCTGGCGCCAAAATTCCTGTCCCTATAGGCCAGCTCGATCAGGTTCGGGTAGAGGTCCTTGACGTGGTCCTTGACTGGCCCGTCAGCTGGGGAGTCGGTGCCCTCCTGCAGCAGCTCCATGTCCACTCGGATCAGGTACATGGCAATCATGGCGATCAAGAGCACGATCGTCACCACGAGCAGGGTGGTCTTCGTGTCAGCGCACTCCTCCTCAGGAGCCAGGTAGTACTGCTCGCTGTACAGGCGCATGCCGACCCTGTAGAATGTCGGCGGCTGGCTGGGCGGGCTGGACCGCCCCAAATCCTCGTGCAGGTCTTCATAGATCAGATTCAGTAGGAATATGCTTCTGTTGATGAACAGGTGCGAGGAATAGTACATTGTTGCAGCTAGTTGTGGGTTGCTTTTCTTGCCGGTAAAATAATCCAAACTTTAAAATATTAATTGATGAATAAATTTTATTAACTGACATTTTCTTGACATGCCTTATGCAGCCATATATTGCTGTTGCAACTGGGAAGATTCATACCAGATGTCTTTGGTAAAGAGGGTTTCCCGCATTCCACATATACGCTCGTATGTATTGCTTAAACGTAGGAAATGTGAATGCGTGGGCGTCTTGACCTTTTCTGTAATCCAAACCCCATATCCTAGCTTGCATGCTAGCTTCTATTAGAGGGCAAAAAATGACATCTTAACAGCGACTCCGCATTGAGCCTCTGGCATCTCAGCGACTCCGCATTGAGCCTCTGGCATCTCAGCGACTCCCCATTGAGCCTCTGGCATCTCAGCGACTCCATCAGAGGATGGCCTTCTAAATATCAGCGACTCAGATTGGAGTGTAATAAATAAAATTCACAAGACTATATTTAGAAGCCAATTCTCAGTAGCTTTGCCACAGACAGTATAGACTGAAAAATTCCCAAAAATCTAGAAGAGACTCTCGGTCGTGTGTTTCTTCGTTAATTAAAAATTCGTGTCCAGGCCAGATACCTCGGTATATGGGATTAAGGCAGCGCTAACAAGCAATAAGATTGATTGCAACCGCAGGCCAGAGAGCGAAGGGGGGGTAGCCGACATTCGCATTGAAAAATTCATTGCTGTGTGTTTTCAAATGAAGCTGAATTTGCCTCGAAGAGGCTCAGACTTGCTGCTGTTTTGCTATTCTCAGATCACTCATTGAATTCGGAAGCCGAGGAGATGCGAGAGATGTAGAGGGGGAGACCATAGAATACAGGGGTATGAGAGAATAGAGTGAGATATGAGAGGATAGGGAGAGATGAGAGGATAGGGAGAGATGAGATTAAAGGGAGAGATGAGAAGATAGAGAGAGATGAGAGGATAGGGAGAGATGAGATTAAATGGAGAGATGAGAAGATAGGAGAGATGAGAGGATAGGGAGAGATGAGAGGATAGGGAGAGATGAGAGGATAGAGAGAGATGAGAGGATAGGGAGAGATGAGATGAAAGGGAGAGATGAGAGGATAGGGAGAGATGAGAGGATAAGGGAGAGATGAGAGGATAGGGAGAGATGAGAGGATAGGGAGAGATGAGAGGATAGGGAGAGATGAGAAGATAGGAGAGATGAGAGGATAGGGAGAGATGAGAGGATAGGGAGAGATGAGAGGATAGGGAGAGATGAGAGGATAAGGGAGAGATGAGAGGATAGGGAGAGATGAGAGGATAGGGAGAGATGAGAGGATAGGAAGAGATGAGAGGTGAGAAGATAGGGAGAGATGAGAGGATAGGGAGAGAGAAGAGGATAGGGAGAGATGAGAGGATAGGGAGAGATGAGAGGATAGGGAGAGATGAGAGGATAGAAAAAGATGAGAGGATAGAGAGAGATGAGATGAAAGGGAGAGATGAGAGGATAGGGAGAGATGAGAAGATAGGGAGAGATGAGAGGATAGGGAGAGATGAGATTAAAGGGAGAGATGAGAAGATAGGAGAGATGAGAAGATAGTGAGAGAGAAGAGGATAGGGAGAGATGAGAGGATAGAAAAAGATGAGATGAAAGGGAGAGATGAGAGGATAGGGAGAGATGAGAGGATACAGAGATGTCACTGTCAAAAGGATGTGTGGTATCTTACGAGTATATTAAGCTTTAATTAATTCAATGAGTGCAAAAGCAGATCTCTCAATAACCCCTTGGGTATGCCTACTCAAACGCAGAAATCCCGGATAGAAACTGCCCTGACTCACACAGAAACAATCGGCAAAAAAAGAAGCAAAGCGACTTCAGCTGACAGCAGCGCAGTAAATTTAGGTTGCACATTTGACAGCGCTCCAAAAGAAAACATTTTTCCCCAGATACTGCTTTCCCCTTTCGCTCGCGAACAGAGCAGCTAGCTTCTAGTAGCAGCAGCGCCTGCCTTTGATGCGCCTGAGGCGGCAGGAAGTGCGTAGCATTAGACTCGCGTAACCCGACTGGCACGAGTCCCGCCTACGAAGCCCCGGGCCCACCAACCCCAGCCACTTCGCAGTGGGAAATTTTCCCGAGCCTCTGCGGCTAAGGGGAAGACAGAGAGAGGGGGAAAATGATGAGTGGGGATTCCAGAGAAGACGGCGCAAGTTTTTAGGGAAGCCACTTCAACCGTGAAATGGACTTCTTGGTTGCCACGCGACTTTCAGCTCGCGGGGCTCGCACGCACCGGCTTTGAATTCAGTCTCTGACTTTCTATCTCTCTCTCTCTCTCTCACGGACCTTTCTCAGCTTCTCTATCGCTTCATCCGGCCGCCTAACTGTGCGCTACCGCCTCAAACACTGGGAGCAAGCACCTAATAAATGGATAACAACGTTAATCTTGGCATTATCGAGGCACCCAGCGATGCAGAACTGCAGCGTTAGCCAAATAGGAACATTTTCCCCCTCGAATTTTAAGTCCGGTGGTGAAGGATTGCTGTGCTGCTCTGTCATGCTGGAACAGACAGACAGACAGACAGACAGACAGACAGACAGACAGACAGACAGACAGACAGACAGACAGACAGACAGACAGACAGACAGACAGACAGACAGACAGACAGACAGACAGACAGACAGACAGACAGACAGACAGACAGACAGACAGACAGACAGACAGACAGACAGACAGACAGACAGACAGACAGACAAACTGGCAGATTTTTAGTGAAGCGCGCCGCAAGTGTCGCTGACAGGCGCTGGAGCTGGGGGGGAGGCTGGCGGGCCGGGGGTTTCGCGCGCCTGCGAGAGCGAGACCGGAGCTCCGTTCCACTGGATTGGCTGGTGGAAGAGAAGCGCGGAGAATCAACAGACAGTAGCTCGTACGAGGGTGGCGCCCAGGTTCCAGACGGGATTCCGGAGGGGTGAAACTGGGCGACTCCAGCTGCCAGTGACAGAGTTGTGTTTGCTTGCTATTTTAGCTCAGCACTCGGCCGGCATTGAATGTGCACTATTGCTGTAACTAACTGGGGCAAACTCTGGGTCCCGAATGCAGCGCGAGACAAAGCGCTTTAAAGTGCATTAGCGTGTTTTAAATATTCTGCTTTTTGTAGCAATTTAGTTAGTTAATAGATAAAACAAATCCAACTCCTTGCTGATCTGGGTCTGTGTCCTTAATTTATTATGCACCCCGTTGGCCTTGACTCCAATCTCCAACTCGTGAATCTCAACTCGTGAATCTCAACTCGTGAATCTCAACTAGTGAATGTCAACTCGTGAGTCTCAACTCGTGAATCTCCAACTCGTGAATCTCAACTCGTGAATCTCCAACTCGTGAATCTCAACTCGTGAATCTCAACTCGTGAATCTCCAACTCGTGAATCTCAACTCGTGAATCTCAACTCGTGAATCTCAAACTCGTGAATTTCAACTCGTGAATCTCAACTCGTGAATCTCCAACTCGTGAATTTCAACTCGTGAATCTCAACTCGTGAATCTCAACTCGTGTATCTCAACTCGTGAATCTCAACTCATGAACCTCAACTCGTGAATCGCAACTCGTGTATCTCAACTCGTGAATCTCCAACTCGTGAATCTCAACTCGTGAATCTCCAACTCGTGAATCTCAACTCGTGAATCTCAACTCGTGAATCTCAAACTCGTGAATCTCAACTCGTGAATCTCAAACTCGTGAGTCTCAACTCGTGAATCTCAACTCGTGAATCTCAACTCGTGAATCTCAACTCGTGAATCTCAACTCGTGAATCTCAAACTCGTGAATCTCAACTCGTGAATCTCAACTCGTGAATCTCAAACTCGTGAATCTCAACACGTGAGTCTCAACTCGTGAATCTCAACTCGTGAATCTCAACTCGTGAATCTCAACTCGTGAATCTCAACTCGTGAATCTCAAACTCGTGAATCTCAACTCGTGAATCTCAACTCGTGAATCTCAACTCGTGAATCTCAACTCGTGAATCTCAACTCGTGAATCTCAACTCGTGAATCTCAACTCGTGAATCTCAACTCGTGAATGAATGAAATGAATTTCCAAGTCCCAGAAGCAAAAAACCATCTGCTTATTTCTAAGAAAAGTCCATTAAAAAAATTCTCTAGCTTCGCATTCACGAAAGCCATTTAAAGTATTTTTTACATTCAGGAAAACGTATTTTCTATTTTCAACTGAGAATATTCAGCCAGAAAATTAATTAAGCAGATTTCAGACGGCAGGTGAAAAAGCTCCAAGCCCTCTTCAGAGTGTTGTGTGCCTCTCACCCCTCTAGGCCAAAATCGCCTCAAACCCTAGGAGTGTTCTCACCTAAAGAAGTTGATATTAGCCCCGAACTGCGGTGATGCATACTGATTGATTGTTAATTCTCTTACTAAGTCTCAGAGAATGAGTCCACTGAGCCCACTGACGGAGAGCCGGAACTCTCTTGGCTCTCTGTTGAAGTGCCAAAACTAATTCAGCCTTTCTGGAGCTGTTTTGAAAAGAATTGTCAAATGTAGGCAGATTCCTCGTAGAAAATTGAATTTGGTTCCGGACTCTGAATCAGCTTCAAGGACTCTCAGTTTCACAGTTGGCCACTGATCTGGAACTGCTTCTAAAATTAGCTAAAAGTCATTTCTGAAACCACTCAGTCATACCTAAGCCCACTCAGTCATTCCTAAGTCCATTCAGTCATTCCTAAGATTACTCAGTCATTTCTAAGACCATTCAGTCATTCTTAAGATCACTCAGTCATTCTTAAGTCCATTCACTCATTCCTAAGACCATTTAGTCATTCCTAAGACCACTCAGTCATTCCTAAGACCCATTATTCTTTCCTTTGGCCGCTCAGTCATTCCTAAGACCCATCATTCTTTCCTTTGGTCGCTCAGTCATTCTTAAGACCATTTAATCATTCCTAAGACCATTCAGTCATTCCTAAGACCACTCAGTCATTCCTAAAACCACTCAGTCATTCCTACAACCACTCAGTCATTCCTAAAACCACTCAGTCATTTCTAAGTCCACTCAGTCATTCCTAAGACCACTCAGTCATCTTAAAACCACTCAACCATCCTACTCAAGCTAACCCATCGTCACACCGCAGCCTCCCCGAAGATCATCTCCGGCCAGGTGCAGTGTCGCAAGCGAAACGACAACATCCCCATCATCACAGGAGTGGTCGGAGCCCCATCGTCCATCACGTCGAATCACGTGGCCTCTTTATTGAAATTGTTCGACATACCACAGGTAGCTATTGGATTGAGTAGCTCTTGCTCAAGCTGTTTCGATGAATGTTGTTATAGTATCTAAAATTATAGCTAAATTAAAAAACCACTTAAACTCCTGCCATTTGTCTCTCACCATCTCTGCCATTTGTCTCTCACCATCTCTGCCATTTGTCTCTCACCATCTCTGCCATTTGTCTCTCACCCTCCTGCTATTTGTCTCTCACCATCTCTGCCATTTGTCTCTCACCATCTCTGCCATTTGTCTCTCACCCTCCTGCTATTTGTCTCTCACCATCTCTGCCATTTGTCTCTCACGATCTCTGCCATTTGTCTCTCACCCTCCTGCTATTTGTCTCTCACCATCTCTGCCATTTGTCTCTCACCATCTCTGCCATTTGTCTCTCACCATCTCTGCCATTTGTCTCTCACCATCTCTGCCATTTGTCTCTCACCCTCCTGCTATTTGTCTCTCACCATCTCTGCCATTTGTCTCTCACCATCTCTGCCATTTGTCTCTCACGATCTCTGCCATTTGTCTCTCACCCTCCTGCTATTTGTCTCTCACCATCTCTGCCATTTAATTGTCTCTCACCATCTCTGCCATTTGTCTTTCACGATCTCTGCCATTTGTCTCTCACCATCTCTGCCATTTGTCTTTCACCCTCCTGCTATTTGTCTCTCACGATCTCTGCCATTTGTCTCTCACCCTCCTGCTATTTGTCTCTCACGATCTCTGCCATTTGTCTCTCACGATCTCTGCCATTTGTCTTTCACGATCTCTGCCATTTGTCTCTCACTCTCCTCCTATTTGTCGCTCACTCACCCGCCATTCTTTCACATCCAACCATATCTGCCCGCTCGCAGATCAGCTTCTTCTCGACAGCGCCTCAGCTGTCGGACAAGAACCGGTTTCCCTACTTCCTGCGAACCATACCGTCGGACAAGTACCAAGCCATTGTTATTGTGGACCTCATCATGGCATTCAATTGGTCTTATGTGTCTATTGTGTACGAGGATTCCAAATACGGCAGAGAGGTAAGCAACTAGCAAATTCACTTACAGTCGCTAAATGAATCGAAGAGTAGAAGAATAAGATTTCGTTTTTATTTTTTTTCTATCAATCTCAGGCGTTCGAAGAGATCGAGAAGCTGTTTAGAAGCAACAGAATCTGCGCAGCTCTGGTTGAGACTCTGCCCAGGGACTCCAAGCTGGCTAAAATTGAAGAATATTATACCAAAATTCACCGACTGGTTAAGCACCAGAGCTCTTTCGAGGGAATTGGTGCTTCGGGTGAGAGCATGGGATCTGTGGAGTGGGGTGGGTGAAGCATCGGAGGAGTGGGGTGGGTGAAGCATCGGAGGAGTGGGGTGGGTGAAGTATCGGAGGAGTGGGGTTGGTGAAGCATCGGAGGAGTGGGGTGGGTGAAGCATTGGAGGAGTGGGGTGGGTGAAGCATCGCGGGACTGGAGTGGGTGAAGCATCGGAGGAGTGGGGTGGGTGAAGCATCGGAGGAGTGGGTGGGTGAAGCATCGCGGGACTGGAGTGGGTGAAGCATCGGAGGAGTGGGGTGGGTGAAGCATCGGAGGAGTGGGTGGGTGAAGCATCGGAGGAGTGGGGTGGGTGAAGCATCGCGGGACTGGAGTGGGTGAAGCATCGGAGGAGTGGGGTGGGTGAAGCATCGGAGGAGTGGGTGGGTGAAGCATCGGAGGAGTGGGGTGGGTGAAGCATCGGAGAGTGGGTGAATCTAAGCCCGGAGTCCAGCAGCTGTGCACACCCAACCGACAAATCGCAGGCGTGGTTGTATTCGGCTCAGACCAGGAAGTTGGCGACTTCATGTCGGCAGTGCGCGACCTGAACTACACGGACAAGTTCAGCTGGATCGGCTCGGACGGCTGGGGCGCCCGGCCGCTGGTCTACAAGGACAACACGGAGCGAGTGGTGAGTCCTGGGTGAAGCCAGGTCCATGCATGCTGTACTTCCCGGATGTGCTGCTGAGATTTTTATCGAAGCTTCTTCAAGGCCTTCAACGCAATAAAAACAAAAATTGAAGTATGCTTTCAGCTGTAAAAGATATGGGGAAATGAAAAGTAGATAAATTTTGAAAGATTTATCTAGTTCAACTGCAGTACAGAATCTATTTTATTAAGGGTTTAATTATCTATTCAAAACCCCCAAGAGCACCGGAAGTAAAACTATTAAGGCTTGGTCTTAGTTGATGCCATCAGTATATTTAGTAATAAAGCAGAAAAATGTCTCTTAGTTCTTATAAACTATGAGCGCAAGAGAGAATTTTGTGGATCACCATGGACAGCTGAAGCTGAAAGCCGCTGGACTCGCAAACCATGCAGATCTCCTTGCGAAAAGCATTGTCGAGATGGGAAGCTTTCAGTTTTTAGCAGTGCTGAATTCCCAACATCTCACCTGCTGGACTTCTGAATTGCAAATGCAGCCAGCAGGTGTTTTGCCCGAGCTGCGTAGACAATTTCGTTTTAAAAATGTTTTTAAAAAGTATTATTATAGCGCGGCGAAGATAAGAGACATTTTTGTTTCAGGCCCCCACAGTGCCCGAACTGTCTCTAGCAAACTTACAGAAAAGTACCTTTCAAGGACTTCTCAAAATGGTATTTTTTTCTCGGTCAAAAGCCAACAAATATCCGTTTTGCGAAATCCGATTAGAGAAGAAGCAGGACAGTTCCGTGCAAATTTAGCCCGGCAAAACTGGCATTTTCTCTCCCGCCAATGCAAGCGTAAAGCAGTGATTGAATTTGATTTCATTTTTGCTACTCATTTCCTGTCCTCATCCAATGGAGGACAAATGCAGAAGGACGCTGCACTCGCAGATTTCGCAGCGAACTGCATTGGTGAGATGGGAAGTTTTTTAGTTTCTCAGCACTGAATTCCCAATGCCTCACCTGCTGGATTTCCGAATTTCAGATGCAGCCAGCAGGTGTTTTGTCCGAGCTGCGCTCACAAGTTCGTCGTGAAAAATTTGAAAAAGTATTTTTAGAGAGCGGCAAAGATCAGGGACACTTGTGTTTTCTAAAGGGATTTTGCAGTTTTGCTTTGAGTGGGGTTTGGCCATAGACAAATCCGTCCAGACAAAACACTGCAGAGACAGGAGCAGCTGCAATTTCGCCGCAACTTTGCTTGCTTGCTTGCCGGTCTCCGGCAGCAGTTCATGAAAAAGCAGCTTGATAAACTTGTGAGCGCAGCTCGGACAAAACACCTGCTGGCTGCATTTGCAATTCGGAAGTCCAGCAGGTGAGAAATTGGGAATTCAGTGCTGAAAAACGGAAACGTCCCATCTCATTTCGCATGCGAAAGTTGCACGATTTTCACGAGCAGCGTCCTTCTGCTTCATCTGTCCAAGTAAGTCAGGCCTGACAGACGGTACTCAGGTAATTCGATACGGACTCTCTTCGTCTTACGAGCTAAAATTGATTCCTGGCAGAAATCCCTTAGATCGATGGATTTGATTCAACCGAAACTCATTGCGATGTTCCCGCTAGCTAGCGTCCGATTTCGTAAAGCATAGAAAGCTCTACAAATTTCTCTGAATGGCTGCGATTTATCGATTCAAGACAGCTCGCATGACAACTGATGCACTATTAATGGGAAAGAAATGTGAGCTTTGAAACTGCCAGCGTAGAGTCATTTATAGGAAAGAAACCAGCTAAGCGGCAAGCGTCCCTTACTTCGACTCCGTGCGCGGCCGCATTCATTTGGCTGACGATTGGAAAGTCGAAGGGCAGCTCTACACCCTGTATGAGCGCTTGAGTTGTGTGAGTATGAGCTCACGTGTCAGCGGAATTGGTTGTGGGACGATGGTGCCCGCAGCCCTACTGCGAATATATTTATATATACCTGCATAGTTTTACAGTAGATAAACCAGAAACTGCAAGTGAAGACTGCTATCGAAAGAAACAAACACCCCACAATTCCAGGTAGAAGGCGCCGTCACGGTGCAGCCGCTGGCCAAAGAGGTCGAAGGGTTCAAGCGCTACTTTCTCGGCCTCACGCCGGCTGACAACACTCGAAACCCGTGGTTCACCGAGTTCTGGGAAGACTACTTCGAATGCCGACTGCCCTGGGCCACGGAGACGCCCTACAACCAGCAGTACTACAGCAGCTGCTCGCCACACCTGCGCATGGCCGAGACCGATAGCAAGTTCCTGCTCGAGCAGCAGCTGCAGTTCGTCAGCGATGCCGTCATGGCTTTCGCCGTGGCTCTGAAGGTGAGCTTTAGCGCTCTGGCTAGCGTATAGCAATTAGTTGGAATCCGTGGTGGGAGCACGAGAAATGGCTGCCGTGAATTTTGGCTCCTGGGGATTTTCCCGCCTACAGTATCTTCTGAGACGAGGACAGTCAGCAAGCCTATTGGTGAACTCGCTGTCAAGCAGCTCGATGCAGCCCGCTTCCAGCAGCAGTCACAGAGTCCTTTATAGTCTGTGTCCCTGTAGCTAACGCCCCTTATGTAGCTGGCGCCCCCTCTGTAGCTGGTGCCTTCTCTGTAGCTGGCGCCTCCTCTGTAGCTGGCGCCTTCTCTGTAGCTGGTGCCTTCTCTGTAGCTGGTGTCTTCTCTGTAGCTGGCGCCTCCTCTGTAGCTGGCGCCTTCTCTGTAGCTGGTGCCTTCTCTGTAGCTGGTGCCTTCTCTGTAGCTGGTGCCTTCTCTGTAGCTGGTGTCTTCTCTGTAGCTGGCGCCTCCTCTGTAGCTGGCGCCTTCTCTGTAGCTGGCGCCTTCTCTGTAGCTGGCGTCCCATCTGTAGCTGGCGTCCCATCTGTAGCTGGCGTCCCATCTGTAGCTGGCGTCCCATCTGTGGCTGGCAAAGCTCGGCGGACAAATCTCACAGACTCACTTGTAACAATACTAGATATTTAAGCATCAATCCGCAATGCATTGTAGAACATGCGTCAGAAGGTCTGCACTAAAGGCCTGAGCAGAGAGCAATGCATTGAGCATCTGGCTACGAATGGGGCCGAATTGTTGCAGGAGCTGAAGACGGTCACCTTCACGGGTGAGTTAGACTTGCTGTGATACTTACTGTTCTAGGAATTGCGTATTATAGCAAAGAAGCAAAGAGAGGAGAGGGTTAGCATCAGACGCACTAGTAAACCATAGTCAGCTGAAGCAGAACGTCGCTACACTTGATATTCTTAGAAATGGCTGGAGACTGATAGGGAACGCCTGTTTTTCGTATCTTAGTGTACTCCAGAGAGCGCATAGCGCTGGATGAGGATTTGCCATAGACAAATTGGGGCGAGAAAAATCCGATTTCTTCAGAGCAAGAACAAGGGAAAACATGCACGAAGTCCACGCTTGTGTGTCGGTGTTGAGAGTCGGATCAATAATAATATTCGCAGAAGGCCTACGGGCACCCTGAAATGGCCCCATAACCAGCGCTGACGGCAGTTCTGCTCATTCCGCTGACTCCTGAGCAACATACAAGCGCACCAATACTGTGCGCAGGCACGCAATGATACATACGCTCACACAGGGTGTACAGCGGCCCTTTGACTTTCTAATCGTCAGGCATGTACACTCTAAGTGTCATGGGGGTTGGTCCTCAGGGTTTGAATCGCACGACGAACCCAAATAAATCATCTATTTCAATAGGATGTTTTTGTCGTCTCCTAAATGAGGGTTTTTTCGATTTGGTTGACTTTCTGCAGGTTATTTATTTGTCTGTTTGACTAAAATAGATTTCTGGCTGACAGCACACAGATCGCTAGCAACATATCGGCTTAATTATCTAATTCTGTTTCTCCAGAGCGCGCGCCTAACGAAACAAATAGCAACGGCTAGCAGAGGGACTCGATCGCAATTCCCTTAGTAATCCCCATAGTTGCTGCTTGATGCAGATTATCTCTACAATAGCTGAATAGAGGCCTGCAAGTCCAGATTGCTGAAAATTGATGCAGAGCAGCTGATAAAAGAATAAATAGCCGCCCCCCCCGATCGAAGAAATACGAGTGCTATCTGAAGAGCTGCGAGATACGAGTACGAGAGTTATGGCCTTGCACTGCTAGCACTCAACTGAGGAACTATTCAAGTACATCTTGAGCTGCCATAGTAGGTACAAAGACCACTAGGAACACTTGGTTACAGAAGGACGTTACACTCTGGATTCGTGTCAGAATCAGAAGAGAAGTCTTTATTGTTTTAAAAGTGTTTATTGACTTTTTTTGCTCACTCATTTTTTAGAATGACTGGGCATCTTGTGAGACAGATTTTCAAGGAAATGGACCAATGTGTTCGGCTCCTGTATATGGTCTCTAGGCTTCAAATATTTTCAGAAACACGTCTCTGGTAATGAGACTACGAGCGTACTATTATATACCTTTTCAACTTCGGAGTCGTCAAAAGTGAGTTCAAATTCGTCAGCGTATGCAAAACTATATAGCGCTCAAGGGGAAGAGAAGGAGTGTCTATGGTAAGTTTTTAGAGAAAGTGACTTCGAATTCGTCTAAGTAAGTGAAATTCGTCAGTGCAAATACAGCCTGATCAGAAAAAGTGTTTGCTTTGTCCATGGTAAGAAAAGGTGTTTATGGTAAATTTAAGTAAGAAAGTGAGTTGAAGTTCGTCTGTGGAAAAGTAGCCCAATTTCCTGAAATCTTCATTTCATGCTTTGATTGTTGTCAGAGATGCCCTACATGACAACAAACAGCCAATGTAACGCACAAAGTCCCGTCAAGCCGACGACTGATTGCCTGTGTTGTCACAGCAGGAGCAGCAGGAAAATCTCCAACAAGCTTTTTGCTGCATTTCTTGAGGGTCACAGTCGGCTTCTCTTCCACATACCTCGTCAACGCCCCGAGCATCTCCTCAGAAAACTTTGGTCTCACTGCACCGCCACACGCGTTAAGATCAATCCTACCCTCATATACATATCTCCTGATGATGTCACTGGCAGTTGTCCTCTTCATATCCAGTTCAATTGCGAGTTGTCTCCAGTCTCGTCCTTGTTGAAAACATCGCACGAATCTAGAGCGATCCACAGACGAAATTCTCATGTAGAGCATCTCTGACACCAATCAAAGCATGACATGAAGATTTCAAGAAATTCGGATACTTTTCCACAGACGAACTTCACTCTTTTTCTTACTTAAATTTACCATAGAAATCTTCTTTTCTTACCATGGACAAAGCAAACACTTTTTCTGATCAGGCTGTATTTGCACTGACGAATTTCACTTACTTAGACAAATTCGAAGTCACTTTCTCTAAAAATTTACCATATAGACACTCATTCTCTTCCCCTTGAGCGCTATACAGTTTTGCATACGCTGACGAATTTGAACTCACTTTTGACGACTCCGAAGTTGAAAAGGTATATTAACAAAAAATTGAGTCTATGTTTTCGGCTACTTTATTGCTTCCTTAAAATTAAAGACTTGACTACCAAACGCACCTAAATATAGAGTGTCTCCATTGTTCAGGATTTTTCTTGCACCTACATCTAGTTTGAAAATAAATTAATGACTTGCTTGGTAGGGGACAAATATCTGAACAATCTGACGAGAAAAGTAACCTGCAAGGAATCGATTCGGAGATACAGACATTCTAATAATCGGCCTTGATTTTTTTCCACGATTTGAAAGTGCTGCGTCCTTCTAGTCTAGATAATATACTACTAGAAAAACTCTACAATGCCCCATTGACAGGCCTGACTGGCATGAACTTCGAGTTCACTCAGTTCAACCGGACGGCCCGCCTCGCTACAGGGTGCTCAATTTCAGAAGAGCCCTCCGGCTACGAGTGGGTCCAGGTCGGCCTGTACGACAACGAGCGGCTGCGTCTGGAGCCCGACCTGCTGAGGTTCGCGCGGCGCCGCCGCTCCACCATTGTCAGCCTGCCAGCCGGCCTGCCAGGTCGGCGCCAAGCGGCAGATCAACGCCGGGCGAGTGCCGCTGCTGGGTCTGCGTGAGTGCGGCGAGTACGCCATCGTCAGCGCCGACCGCGAGCAGTGCGTCGACTGTAAAGAAGGCCAACGCCCGTCATTGGATCGATCACGCTGCGAGGACATCGCCTTGGAGTACCTGACCTACGACCACCCGATCGCGGCCGCGGCCCTGGCGTTCGCCTCCATCGGCGTGCTGGTCACGTGCTTCGCCTTGGCCGTGTTCGTCCGCTTCAGGGAGACCGCCGTGGTTAAGGCGTCCGGCAAGGAGCTGTCGTTCCTGCTGCTGCTGGGCATCCTGCTCTGCTACGCCATGACCTTCGTGCTGTGCGCTAAGCCCACTGGCTGGCTGTGCGGCATGCAGCAGTTCGGAGTCGGCTTTGCCTTCTCAGTCTGCTACTCCGCCCTGCTGATCAAGACCAACCGGATCGAGAGAATCTTCCGCGCGGGCAGGAAGACTATTAAACGGCCGATGTTCATCTCGCCGCTGTCGCAGGTGGTCATGTTCTGCCTGGTGATGGCCGTTCAGGTAAGAAGCAGCTCATTCTATGTGCGAGCTTGAGTCAGAATTTACAAATTTTCTCGACAGACCAGTGCCGATCATCTGTTCGAAGCTCAATTCAACTTATCACCAATGCTTTTGCACTCAATATATTATTTACACCTACCTCAGTGCTCAGCGAGCTCTGTTATTAATGCAACCAATTCTTCAGGTCTTTACAGACTTTGTGAGAGTGCAGCGTCCTTCTGCTTGAGTTGTCCAAGTGAGTCTATTAGACAGGTGTGAATCGAAAAATCTATGAGATCGATTCAAAAGCCCGGTAGAGCAGCCTGCTTTGCCTTGGACTGCGAGGTCTAAATAAGGATTTGTACTTTTAGCATCTTCACAAGAAGGAAAATAATTAACCAACGTGCTTACATCGCAACTTACCAGACAGCTGCTATCAGGAAATCAACTTGCTAATTAACAATACGAACTTTGATCCAATTTTCCACTCATTTTTTGTGCGGAGCGCGGCGAGTCAGGATTTCCATCCTTCGTTCGTTCACTCGTTAAGGTGGAGTTTTCTGCAGGAAAAACATCATGTCCTCGACTGAACAGCAACAAAAACACACGATTAGGAAGGTCTTTAAAGAAAAACGTCACCAAGCCCTGTGTGACCGTGTGACTGAGTGCGTGTCTGCGTACAGTATTGGCGCACTTGCATGTGCTCAGAGAGATCGAATTGACTCAGCGCTGGTTGTGGGACGATGTCGTCGAAAGAGTTTCGTCACAGTGCACGCGGGCACACGCTCACACAGGGTGCACAGCGGCCCTTTGACGTTCTAATCGTCAGGCATGTACACTCTCGGTGCCTTGGGGTTTGGCCCTCATGGGTGTGAATCGCACAGCATCCCCCTGGCCAATTTTCGTGCACACACAAACCCCAAATGAATGCGGCCTAGCACGGACTCGAACCAGGGGTCGTGGCGCGAGAGTCCAGACGCGCTTTTACCACCGAGCTGCCCTGCCCTTCAAAGCAACCTTTGCTCACGAGAGTCTCCCACCCACAATCCACAGGCCGCCGTCCTCATAGTTTGGATGCAAATCGAAGCTCCGAAGGCCGTCAGCCACTACCCGTCGCGTGACAAGCACCAGCTGGTGTGCGCGTCTCTGGTCGGCTCTCTGTACTTGGTTGGCCTGGCGCACCCGATGCTACTAATAGTAGTCTGCACATTCTATGCCTGTCTGACTCGCAACATACCGGAATCGTTCAACGAGAGCAAGCACATCGGCTTCACAATGTACAGCACCTGCGTCATCTGGCTGGGCTTCCTGCCCTGTTATTTCTCCACAGCCGCGTTTATCCACATCCGCATAGCAACCCTGTGCTTCTCCATATCTTTGTCGGCTACAGTCTCTCTGGCCTGCCTGTTCGGCCCGAAACTCTACATTATACTGCTCAGGCCGGAGCAGAATGTCCGCCAGTCCATGATGACGACGGCCAACAAGCGGCAGCCGCAACAGCCAGCAGCAGCTCAGCATGCAGCCTCTGGCATCCACAACCAGAGACGGTAGCGTAGCCGGCAGCGTGAACCACTGCTCCGGACGAATGGACGAGAGCGGCGAAGGAGCCGGCGGCAGTGGCAGCGCACGGCAGGTGCAGCACACTGCAGACATCAGCACTCAGGCGGATGGTGAGTGCATTTACTGTATACGCCTTTGGAAAACAGGTGTGAAGGCAAGTAGCAACAGACTGTGATCTTAGTAAAATGTCTGCAGGTCAGCAAAATTGTTTAAAATCTCAACTATTTAGGAATTCAGTAAGTCCCTTACCCTTTGGCTTGCTGACTGCTATTCGACATTCCAACAACCATTTCACTCCAGTTGAGCTGGTCGGGCTGCTGCAGACGCCATCGCAGGAGCTGGTACAACCTGCCTCTGGCCCAGCCGAAAGTCCAGTAAGGTCTCAGTGTTCAACGCAGACTAACAACGTCTACCAGAACGACTGCGTCACCCAGACCAGCTTCCAGTCGCCCGACGAGCTGATGACGGAGCCCGGCACGGGCAGGAGAATTTACTTCCTGTCCGAGAATACGGCCGAGGTGCAGCTGTGAAGCTGAGCATCAGACAGCTCAAGTGTAACAAATCGACTCAGTTGCAAAATGCATTGGCGAGATAGGAAGTTCCAGTATTTTTTAACAGTAAATTATTGTTTTATTGTCCGAGGTTAGCGCATTCACCTCTAGGGCTGCTAGTTAAGCAGAGTTGACCATGGTTAGTACTCAAATAATCAGGCCCCCATAGTGCCAGAACTGTCTCTAGCAAACTTACAGAAAAGTACCTTTCAAGGATTTCTCAAAATGGTATTTTTTTCTCGGTCAAAAGCCAACAAATATCCGTTTTGAAAATCCGATTAGAGAAGAACCAGGAGAGTTCCGTGCAAATTTAGCCCGGCAAAACTGGCATTTTCTCTCCCGCCAATGCAACGTAAAGCATTGATTGAATTTGATTTCATTTTTGCTACTCATTTCCTGTCCTCATCCAATGGAGGACAAATGCAGAAGGACGCTGCACTCGCAGATTTCGCAGCGAAATGCATTGGTGAGATGGGAAGTTTTTTAGTTTCTCAGCACTGAATTCCCAATGCCTCACCTGCTGGATTTCCGAATTCAGATGCAGCCAGCAGCAGGTGTTTTGTCCGAGCTGCGCTCACAAGTTCGTCGTGAAAAATTTGAAAAGTATTTTTAGAGAGCGGCAAAGATCAGAGACACTTGTGTTTTCTAAAGGGATTTTGCAGTTTTGCTTGAGTGGGGTTTGGCCATAGACAAATCCGTCCAGACAAAACACTGCAGAGACAGGAGCAGCTGCAATTTCGCCGCAACTGCTTGCTTGCTTGCCGGTCTCCGGCAGCAGTTCATGAAAAAGCAGCTTGATAAACTTGTGAGCGCAGCTCGGACAAAACACGCTGCTGGCTGCATCTGCAATTCGGAAGTCCAGCAGGTGAGATATTGGGGATTCAGTGCTGAATAACTGGAAACTTCCCATCTCGCCAGTGCATTTTACTTCGGAAGGCAGAGATGCATGCAGATGCGCTTGCAACCTTAATGGTTATTCAATGTCTTCATTAGAGTCACATTGCTTTCAATTATCTATGCTAATAATCGCTTTTCACTGGCTTTAATTCCAATTGTACTAGGAAGTCATGACACCCCATTTGCCTCATCTCGCCCGCCGCCTCGCACTTCCAGTTATTTGCATGCGCTTGTTTGCAAGCAGCGTGCATATCGTCTGTTTTCATTTTTGTGAGTTTTAGTGCACAGAATTATTTAACATTAAAATTACTTCAAATGAAAACTACGAGCTATAAATAAATAAAAATATGGATGAATCTGCCTGATTCGCGAAATCTACGTAATACTTCAAATCTTGTGAAAACGTAGTCTAGTGTCGTTAATAAAATAGTTGTTTCACTCCCAGAATACTACTGAGCCACTCTTAATAGTAGACATTAGCGAATGTCAAAGCGTATCGCCCTTATAAGGCAGTCAAGCCCCAAATCACACTGAGTGTACACTGCCGGACAATAGAAAGCCAGTCGGTTTGGTGGGCGTCGCTTAGGATCCGACTTTCCTACACTGGGAGAACAGAGGAAAATAAAATAATAAAATT